>JANHGN010002650.1:71442-132698 GCA_024605025.1 Megaceryle maxima
TATTAAATTATGAAAAAAATTGTGTATTAGTTTTTGTTTTTTTTGAACATACATTTTTTTTAATAAAAAAAACATTTTTTGAAATTTGAAAAAGGGATCCGGGGGGGGGGGGGGGGGGAAAGCACTGTTCCCTTAAACAAAATAGAATGCCTAATACTGCATTCAATAAAAGTTTATTTTGTTGGAATGTGCCTTAAAATTTTTTAAAATGTCACTACCTTGCTATGTTGTCGTGTCTATTTTTCATTGAGGCAGTGGGGGGGAATTAAAAGTCAACAGGAAAAAAAAAAAAACACAAAACCCAAGAACCTTTTGAGCACTGCTATATTTCATTTCAGCACTGAGTTTTGCACTTCAGTTGTGCTCGAATGTATATGGGGGATGGAAAAAAAAAAAAAGAGAAAAACCCAACAAAAAAAACCTGCACACACTTTCCTGTAAAGGAAGATTTATATCAAACAATTTTCCAAAGGTAGGTAGACAAGTCTTTCTTCCAGATACTTGCATTAAGTGTGTGAGCTAGTTTATCCGGTGGTGAAAAGTAAGTTTGGCTAACACCTGCACTCAGTGGCACACAGTTGTTGTCAAGTACCCTCTAAAATTGATGAAGACATGTAACTTTAACTACAGTCTACTGCTGCATGTAATAACATCCTGTCTTTTTCAGAGCAAGCAATACTACAGTCGATTTATCCTGTTATCTCCTGCACTCTTTTGGATGGAAAGCTAACAAGCATAGCATAGACACAACTTCCTACATGTTGTCCCTAAGCTTAAAGGCTAAAATTGGTATATTCTGCAGAACTATCACAGCTTTAAGTAAGGGCCATCCAGGTAGAGTAAATCTCTGATGGAAGTGAGTGAAGTTTGAAATACATTGGAGTGGTGAACACGGAGCATAAGAAGGGTTACAGAATGCAGCTAAAAAGATTGTATATTAGCCTTGGCTATGAAGAAGTTGTAAACAGTACCCTGAGGTAAGTGGAAATAAAAAGGGTATGAATAAAATTGACCTCTTGAGTAGTAAAGGCCAAACACCTACTGTATACTTCTGAAGACTTCTTTGTCAGATTAAGTCACAGTTCAGCTTGTAAACAGTCCATACAGTATATATTTATGAAAATATTATACAAAAAAGGATTCTGTTGGCTTCTTATGATAAAAGCTGTCCAAGATGATCTTGTGTGCTGTAGTTTAAATACCCAGCAGTATTAAAATTATAAGAGTTTTGTTTAAGTTATTTTTATCTGGATGTTTCTTAATTGGCCAGTCTGAAAACTTTAGAGCTTTCTCAGTTGTAATTGCCAGAGATGCACCTATATGCCACATATCTTTCAAGTTGTAGGTTAAGTGTTGTATTAAAGTGCTAAATGAAAAGGAGGAGGAAGTTGGCAGTTTGGGCAGCACAGGGGGAATACAGCTCAAGGATCTTTAGGGGGTTTTAGTACAGATGTAGCCAGTTACAGTAATATTAGGCCTTAAGGATCTTACAGGAGTGTACCTTGTCTCTGCTGCTCAATCATTGACAACTCCCAAGTGTTTTAGATGATGGCCCTTGTTGCTAGTAGCATGAAATGTCAGTTTTGATGAGAAACTCTCATCAACTTGTACTCAATAGGATTGTCTATCCAATGCAAACTCTTCTATTAATATTTCAAGCCTGAAATGATGCTTCACCATATGAAGAACAACTTGTTATCCCAAGTTCCCTTCAAGTTATTTGGGACTCGGGGTGGGGGGGGATAATGTGATGAGTTTAAGTACATTATGGAAGCATTTGCTTTCCATTTTATTCCCCACCCAAAAGCTCTGAACAGAAAGCCCTACCTGAATTGGTCATAGTTAAGCTCAACTCTGTGATGAAGTCATGAAAAACAAACATGAATAATTGTTTGCGTGTTTGGTTTTTTTTTTACTGGTGATTGAGAGGAGAAACTCTTCCTACCCTGACCTGTAAAAGTAATGAGAGTAGCCTGATGTAAGCTCTTGTTCTGTTCTGGAAAACAATTTTTTCAGCTTTCTGTTACTACAGTAGAACCATCAGTTGGGTGTTGCCTAAAAAACATACAGAAGTGGTACCTGGGTATTAGGAGTCACTAGTATCTTTTTCCTCAATACTCTTACCCTCTAATTATTAGCACTTATTACTCTGCATTAAATTATTGTGGATAAACCTGGTAAGTCAGCAGTCCAGAAAGGTGAATTCAAATATTTAGAACTGTCTCTGAAGGAATATTGACCAAGTTACATACTTGATAAATATTTCATACTCTGCTATTGCCTCATGGCCTCTCAGTGTTGAGTTTTTAAAGAGTTAGTCCTCTTGTTTTATTCTGCATCCTCATTTTACTACTTCAGACTGTAATTACAGCTCTATTTTGGAGATTGGAACAAAAAATTGGTTTGACTGATTTTTTTATTATTATTATTATTATTTTCCCTTCTATCCTGAATAGAGTGGGGATTGGACTTCCAGTTGTCTTGGGTTTTGCCCCTCATAATCAGAATGAAGGGGTTGGGGAGCAGGATTTAAATGGATTAGCAGAAACTGGCACTGAAGGTGAAGTGCTTTGTGTTAACCATGGTACAAATGCTTTCTGCTTTATTTATTAACAGCTTAGTGCTAAAAAAAAAAAGTGAGCTATTCCCATTAAATTTTTCATTACATTGTAGGAACATCTGGTTATGTAGTACAGGACTTGGCACTTGGATTTGCCTGGAATTACAGGTCTCATCTCAAACTATATGAACATGTTGGTAAATACTTCAGAAGGGATCTGAGATATGCAGCGAACAAGATTTGTGCCTTAGTGAAGTGTTGGTGAGGTACTTTTGTCGTAAATACCAAGATGAACCTTGAACTTCTAGATTTATACCTGTTTGTGATATCAAACTGAAAAAGGCATCCTGTTTACTAGTTTGTCTTGCTTTGGGCTCTCTTGACCTAAGGCTAAGTGCTTTTTGTGCTGGGAAGCACACTAATCTGTATTGTGAAAGGCAAGATTCTCTGGTATGTTACAGCTGGACTCCACAGAAGGTCCAGGAACATTTTCTAGGAATGAGCAAACTTACAGACTTGCATGTTTCAATTAAGCTCTAAACAAGGCCAGGAAAGCAGTCTCAGGTATGCAACATGTATACCCCAGAGCTCCTGCAGTGTTTAAACTTGGGAATCAAAGTATGTGCTGAAATGTTTTCATTTGAGCATTGGGATATAGTATTGAATTTATTCTTCGGTGGGAACTCACAGCACATCTCTCATGCAAAGTATAATACCTTCCATACATAAATAGAGTAAAAGAAGTCTGTTTTGCAGAATAACTTGATAATTTAGGTAATTCAGGAAGTCAAAGATCACCTGAAGGATTTCAAATCACTGTCCTCTTTCTCAGGAGAGATGCCAAAGCCCGTAAGTTGTAGGCAAGACCAGGATACTGTGAAATATAAGAGATATTGTACAAACACAGCACTATTTTTCCTCTTGTGGTTGATAGATCATACATCATCCTCTTAGGTATGAGAGAGGTCCTCATCAGTCAGGCAGTTGTCCCTGTTAGCCTTTGAACAACACTTGAAAAAACACCAAAAGTTGTGCAAATTGCCAAATCACATTTGGAGTCTTAAGCTCTCAGAGTATACAACACTATGTGCACGTGTTAGGACAACTCTCTCTGACCAACAGGGTGCACCTGCCCTTCAAGTTGCTTTCAGACCATTCTTAATACAGCACAAGTTTAGGCACACAAAGAATTCAAGCTTGCTTTAAGTGATTAATAGAAAAAAATGCATGGGAAGAAAAAAAAAAAGCAGCTTTAAGCCCTCTCCCCCTAGCAGTCCTGCATCATCTATAGCACTAATATTTAAGACAGTTCTACATAATGGTCTTAATTACCCTCCTGATATCCATCCCTTCCCTTGCTCTAACAGTCTGCTGTGGGTTATTTTCTGAGATTGTACCAGTTCTGAAAGGTAACTTCCTAAGTTATTTAAAGCAACTCTGCTGGTTTGGGGTTTTTTTTCCTGCCCTGGATCAAAATGGAATTTTCCTCATCTTTTTCAGCAGCTTCTCACCATATCTAACTTTCTGGTTTCAGTTCCAATGTTAATCCAAATGTGACCTGCAGATAGACCTCAAATATGTTTGCAAGAATCTTGGGTTTATTTACATTTCTCTTAGAATTAGAATTTAATGGATGCTAATGTAGTAGTTTGAAATTGTACCCTATTTTTTGGGTTGGTTTTTTTTTTTTTCCTGAATGTGTATTAATACTGCCTATTACAGGACTGGAATGTTTAATCTTAATTTCTGGTCTGCTGATTGTTCTTTGTGGCACACACATGGCTACATGTAAAGTAGCTGAGGTAACAGGTATGTCCTTTTACCTCGAGGTAACCTGTGGGGGAGAGTTGCTGTTAGTCTTGTTGAATCTAGGCCTCTTAAACCAAGATTCTGGAAGGCAGAAGAATCTCCTGGGATGATCTAATGGGAGGTAAGAGACCTAGACCTGGATTTATTTCTGCTGCTTTCTGAGAGTGCTCCAACTATTAGGTTAAGTAATAACTAGATGGTCAAGGCTACATCTGACCACACATCTAAAGAAGAGTGAGATCATACAAGTTTGTGTATTCTTGTAGGTGTGTGTGGATGAGGTTTGGGATTTGTGGGTGGTTTGTCATCAAAGATGATGAAGAATGTCTCTGCAGTAACATTGGCTACCCTCCACAGCACTCATGGTGCATCCCATCAGGCCCCAGAGGCTTACTGTCTGTCCAGCTTTTTTAAATGTTCCATTACTTGATTCTCCTCCAGATAAGTCTTCCTTGTTCCAGACATACCCACAGGCCTAGGAATCCTGAAAGCAAATCTTAACAGTAAACACAAAATCAAAGAAGGTGTGAGTATCTTCACTTTTTCTGTGTCCTTTGTCACCTGGTTCCCTTCCCACAGCAGTGGGCTTGTGTATTTTGTAGTCTTTGTAGTGCATGTAGCTGCACGTGTGCCTGTAGCAGCCCTTGATGCTCTTCAGTTTCCTTGCCAGTTCTACTGCAGGTGGGCTTTTTGACTTTCTTGACCCCATCCCTTCATGCTGACAGTATCTGTATTCCTCCTGGACTATTTACCCCTGTTTCCACTTTGTGTGTCTTGAGTTCAGTCAGGAGCTCATTGTTCATTCCTGCTGGCTTCCTGCCACCTTTCACTTCATTTCCCGCACATCAGGAGTGGAGAGAGCAATCACTGAAAATCAACCAACACTCCTGGATCCTCCTTCTTTCTAGGACTATCTGCCTTATCTCCTCTTCCAAGCAGATCCCTGGAGAGGTCAAGGTCTATTCTCCTGACACCAAGAGTGTTGATGGTATTTGGTATTTTAAAATGGTATTTGGTTACACTAGTTGGTTTGCTGCTGAGGTAAAAATATTTTGTCTCTACTTAATAATGGGTTTTTGATGAATTTCATCCTCTGTATTTAGCCTTGGTCAGCAGGGAGGCTGTAGGCTCTTCGGGGCTGAGGTTCATCTTTTTTGATTTGCTTTTGTTAAATAGAATCATGCTCACTCATTCCTCAGTTTGCATCCTAGCATTTGATGTGTAGGATCTACATCCACTAGTGCAGAAACTGCTCAAGTAGTAGCTGGAAAGTTGTGTAGCTAGGAGAAACATTCTTCTCTTGCTAAATTCTTCTGTATCCACTTGGGCGTAGTAGGCCCAAGATGGGGGGGGGGAGAAAAAGTGAATAAAAAAAATTGGCTTTCTTACTAGCTGTAAGATGAATGCTCAAGTTAAGCTTATTAATGTTGGGAGAATTTTTTTTTTTTTTAAAATACATCATGGGGTTGCTGTGTCAGTTTTTCTAAGCAAATTTATGATACCATGGATACTGTGGTGATGGTGCTTCATGTTATGCAAATCTGGAATGTTCATGTAGTATCATCTGTCACGTTGGTAGACTATGTATACAATAACTTTATAAAGCTAGTACTTTCTGTCCTCTCTTTGACAGATATCACACCTGGACTAAGCATATTTATCTTCCTTGTGGAAAAAAGGCACCTTAAATTAAATCAGTTCTGCTTCACATTAATTTTTGCAGTGTCTTCTAGAAATGTAGTCTGGATCCTGTTATTCTTACCTCTTTTATGTACCTGTAAGAAGTTGTTTCTAATTTTAAAAATTACATTGTTTTATTTAATATTTCTTATTTTAAAGAAAAGAACCAAAGAAAAAAAATGTTACTTTCACTTAAAGGGGAAAGGAGGAACACCCACTTTCAACACCAAGGTGGGCTACATATTGGGTTGCTTGGATTTTTTTTTATTTTTGTGGGCTTGATTGGGTGGTTTGGCTTGGTTTTATGTTTGGTTGGTTGTTTTTGTTTGTTTTTTCTAGTTAAAGCTGCCTGAAAAAGGGATGCATGAATAAATTTAGTATTCTAACAGGAGAGACCTGGTGGGTCATCTTATGCTTCCCTTGCCAGTGTGGAATCATTCTCTCTGCCATTTGGAAATGCAGTATCTAATTAAAAAATTGCTGAGGTAATGACTTTTCCATCTTTCACTATTAGCTTATCTATCAGAACATGTTGCCAGGTGCTCATTTGATAGCAATTCTTTTTAATGACTTGCATAATAAATAACTCTCCTGCATGCAGCTGTGATCAGGGCCTCATTTGTTTGAGGTAATGCATGGACACAAAAGATAGTCCTACGTAAGATCTTTGCCTTGCAAAAGGTGGAAGAGGAACAGATTCAGGGAACTGAGACTCATCTTTGACATTTGACATAAATAATATGCAAGTTTTTTAGTTCACTTTCAAATTTTTTGGTTGCTGGAGTGGGCAGTGTCACATTTTAAGCACTGAAGCAAAGAAGACAAACTACCATTTAGAAAAGCAACAGCTGCCACTTCCATATGAAAAGTAGTTATGTAAAGGAAATGGCTAACCATAACTCTTGGCAGCAATGAAACGTAGTTTTAGTGCTAAGATCAACTTTAACTTGCTCTTGGGGAAATTCAGAGTTTTTGCTGTATGAGTGCATCCCCTCAGTGACTTTGGAACCTACTTTAAATAAATGAAACAGGGTTGTGTGGGGTTTTCTTTAATCAAATAAAAGCAAGTTTAGCTGTGGCGTTGGAGAAAGGAAAGATCACACATCACTGGGACTGGAGAAGAGGGAATGTGGGAAGTCATCAGGTCTATGAAGCAACCACCAGAAAGGTGATCTCCCCTATCAATGGCAATCTCTTTGAGCTCTTTAATAATTTTAATGAAGTAATCAGGTTAGGAAATAATTGAGAATTGGGTCTCAACTGCATTTTTTTTTTTTTTTTACATTTACTCATCTATACATATAAATGCTTCTAAAGAAATGCTTTTTTTAGGTAGGTATATACAGACCTATGTGCCATAGTATATATAAATAAATACCTTTCAGCTGAAGTACTTCATAACTTTCTATTTTTTTAATTATACAGTATAATATATCTAGTGATTAAAATAAATTCTTCCTACCTGATGTCAGCTTTGCAAGAAGAAATTTGATTGCAGTGTGAGCTGTAAAAAGAGGATAAACTCTCCCATGAGCTTGCAAGGGAGAAAGATGAGTCATTAAGACACAAGCTGTTCTGTCTTTTAGGGCGTAATTCTGTTATCAATTCATTGCACACGGTTCCTGTTGAAAACTAAACAAAGTGTCCCCAGAATAAGTTTTCTTTTATGTTAAAGCTCCTCGCACAGATGGCGTTTGACAGGCTATTTGACAAGACAGGCGTCCTAATAGGATGACAGCTCTGGAATTCCAGTTGTTTGGGAGAGAGAGTGAGTTCTTGGCAGACGTGGTGTGATGTTGCTTCAGGCATTCTCTTTGTAGATGATAAATGTTACTGCACAGCTGTTTGCCCCATGCAGATGCACAGCTGTGCTGTGCTGGGAGAGGAGTGTACCTGCGATGCTGTGTCAGTGGATTGTGCTGCACAAGTTCACCACTTTCGTGTTAAGCCGGCAGAGGGTAGTCTTAAGCTTCCCAGAAGAGTCTCTTACAGTGGCTGCTGCTTCAGGAGGCCACTGTCTCAACCACAGTTACTGTACCGAGGGGAGGGGACAAAAATGTGATTTCTTATGTGGGCCTGATTGCACTTAAGTAAAACTGATGAATAGGTCATATAGGTATTTGAATAAATCTTCTACACTGTGTTCTTTCCAAAAGCACAAACTGAGATTTTCACAGTCATATAAAAATAATGTGAGCTTTGAAACAGGAAAATTCAGGTTGAAAGGGACTTCAGGTGTCTATCATCCAGCCAGCTGCTGAAGCAAGGTCAGCCATGAGGTTTGAGTAGCTGACTTACCTACCTTGAAAACCTCTAAGGAGGGAGACTTCCCAAGTGGCCTCTTCTGGCCACTGTCCTTACAGCCATAATGTTTTCTGTAGACTCAGGCTGAACCTGTCTTGTTCCAATTTACACTAGTTGTCTCTTGTCTTCCTGCCACGCACTGCAGTGAATCTTAGGTCTTCTGGCTCTGTTCCTGCTACTGCAGCCCAGGAGGCTGGTGGCCCTCTCTGCTGCCAGGATGCTGCTGGCTTGTCCTCACCTTGCTGCCCTCCAGAACTCCCAGGGCTTTCTCTACAGAGCTGCTCTCCAGCTGTCAGTCCCCAGCCTGAATCATTGCAAGGGGCTCTTCTTTCCCAAGTGCAAGAATTTGGATTTGCTCTTACTGAGTTTCAGAAAGCATCTGCCGGTCCATTTCTCCCTCTTGGATAAATCCCATTTTTCTGTGAATTCTTTTAGTTATGCTTAATTTTCATTCAAAATAACAGTTCTACTGCCTTTGATAGAACTAATTATATGTATCAAGTGTAAAAGTTTGTAAGCTTATGAATTACAGATTTATACATGAAGTTGCTACACAAGAAAAGCTACAAAATAAGGTGATGGTGTTCTAACCTGATCAGCAAATAACAGAGAAACAGAGGGGTTTTTTTCTTTGAAAAAATAATACTTCAAGAAGAAAATTAATCTTTCTTACATAGCTTAATCTCCCTTACATAGTTTACATACCTTGTGTGATGTGATAGTCAAAGTACAAGGCACAAATGCACAGTTCTCTATACTTCACAGCATGAGGTAAACCTCATTATAAGTAGGACCTTTCTTTTTAAAGGTTTATAATGTTTCCTGTAAAACCCATAAATATATGTCATTACTCATCTGTACTAATACAGTTTATTTAAACCACAACTGTGGCTCCTTCTGCCAGTCAGGTCTGTCATCAGTTGTTCCTATTGCCTACGGCTGTATATTTTCTGCAGATTAGCAGCAGAGCAGTGAGGTAGCCAGAAACACCTGGAACCCCTTCAGGATTCTTGCTGGCACATTGGATCCCAGGATCATCGGAGCACTGAGACTAGTGGAACTATGATCAGTTTGCAACCTGGCACCACCTCAACCAGATGAGTTTTGATGGAAGGTGCTGACTCATTAGGTGCATTATAGCTGTGTTTTCTAAAAGACCCTTGATTTGACATTACAGTCAATTAAATTCTACTTCTTTCTTCCCAAAACCTTATGGAAGCATACCAGGGCACTAGAGATGTCTGACTTTTGTGAAGTGCACAGTCTAGTGTACTTCCCCTTTTGTTTCATTTGTTATGGTCTGATGGTTAGAAGAAGTAAGAGATTAGTAAGGAGGGAATTATTTACTGGAATAAGTATAGACCAGACAGTTAGCAGTCTTATTTCCTGAAGAAAGGTGAAGTATCTCCTGCTCCTTAGAGCTCTCTTATTTTTCCAACCATCACCAATTTAAATACCCAAGATATTTTATTTTTAACTCTTCTTTGAAGACCATTCAAACAGTATGATAGAAATGCCAAATATAGTAATTAGAAGTGTCATTTCAGTTTGCAATAACGAATACACATTGCTTTGAATGTAAAATCCTTGTGTTTGTTTTTTGTATATGTATGTGTGAGGTTTTTTTTATTTCACGTGGTTTGGGCACTCTTCAGAAGAAGGTAAACTCATGTAAATATGCACATGTATTTCCTTATTCAGGAAAGCCTGCAATGCCTAAGTAGAAACTATTCAAAGCCAAATATATACATAGCCCTCTTCCTATAAAGTTAGTGGGATTTAAGCAGAGGTTTAAGCAATTTGCTGAATCAAGTAGGTCAGCATGGATCTGTGCTTGATGCTCTTCAAACAGTAACATATACATTTCATTTTAAGGTTAATGTCGCTGTCTTCAGTGTGACTGGTGCAATCAAAATTAATACACACGTGAAAGGACTTGGCACTGGCCTTGAAGGATTCAAGTATTACATTGCACTATTGAAAAGAGAGAGAGATCTTGTATGATGGCTGAAATGCTTCAATCTGTGGTGTAAGAGTCAACAACATATGGCATATGTGCTAAAGGTGGGGGACAGGTAGATCCTGAATCTCAGTCAGGTATAAAAAGCAGTGGCTACTGAGTCAGGACATTGGGTGTCTCTTCTGACTCTGAGTCCAGGGCTCAGATGTGCCTGCCTCCCAAAGAAGAGAAAGGATCAGCTGCATCATCCCTTTCAGAGGCTGTATTTCCTAGCTCCCACTGAGTTCCTTCCACTGCATTTAGCTTCAGCTTGGGGGGGGGAGGAGTAGTCTGGCACACTGCACTTGAAAAGATGCTGACCCCTGTCCTACATCTCACACTTCCACAGGAAACATCTATGGTTGTTGAATTTAGCATGTGTTCCAAATCCTGTGAACTTATGTGTCTGTTAACAGCAATTAAAAAGATTACCAGTTTTCATAGTATTCTATAAACAAGAATATGTAGTACTTCTGAAGAGTTATCTGCTATTATTCTGAAAATAGTATGATATTTACCAGGGAACTCATCCCCAGGGGTAGTACATGCTCCCTATTGGCTCACGTTCTTTACTGTAATAATATTTGGGCTTCCCACAATATGAAGTAAGAACACGGGGTTTACGTGAGTTAGAAGTACAGTACTGGAAAGAAGCAACTTTATGAGTTAATGTTCTTTGAATAGCAGTTGAATAAACTTCCATGGAAAATTTGTTTATTTTTGAACTTAAAAATGGTTCCTGGAATTACTTGGGCTGTGACAAAGTTTCACTGTTCTCAGGGGTAGAGAGGGATTTTAGCATGGGATCACGGCCTTCTCAGTTTGCCTGTGAAAGAATGGACGTGCTCTACTTCTTACCTTTACAAATATAAAAGAAAGAGGAAAAAAAAAAATTGAAATTCTGCAAACTAACCTTGGCAGTTGTATTTAAGATCCCAGGAAAGCAATAAACTCCTTACAATTCCTCGTAGCAGGTTGAAAGAGGAGCTGATGGGGATTCATAAAAGTGAGCAGCTGTGGGAATCGGTCACAACCAGCATAAATCTCTTCTTCTAATGTTGTTGTCTTCTATCAATAAGCAGTAAACAAGATTTTTTTACCAAAGCATCCAAACTGTAGGTGAGCTTCACCTCAACATTTTTTTTTTAATGAATAGGACTATAGGAAAAAATAGATGTGATAACATGTAGAGGAAAAGATAGAATCTTCTGAAAACTACAATAATCCTAAATATATGGTGAAAACAATGCCAGTGAATGGAATGGGCAGGCTCTTGCTACAGAAGTCATTTCAATGGAGCACTGACATTTTGCTTGGCTCTTCCACAGGAAGAGCTTTGGAACACGTCTCCAAAGCTTTTTGACTTACACCTGTCAACAGCGACAGATGACTGATGAATTATGATGTAATGGTAGCACATTGAGATGGCATTGAGTTGCATCCTGCGAGATAACAACAAAGGTTGCTCTGAGTTTTTCCAGGAACACCTTTGAGGTACCTTTAGGAAAGCCCAGGAGGTTCATCTAGCACGTGCATAAACAAACCAGGGGGAAAGGGCAGTCTGCTGAAGTGCAGGCAGGGATGAGATTTCTGAGCTGTATGTCTAGCATGGCTGTAAGTTATCTGTGTGATTTTTGGATCATTTGCTTCATTGAGCTTTATTCTTTGGGCAGGCCTGTACTTGACAGTCTGGTTTTTGCCAGCGTGAGGTAGGAGGGCATCTCTCTTAATGTAAAGGATGAAATTACTCCAGTGCCTCCCATGAAATTTCGAAGCCAGACTCAGGAATGGAAAGCTTTGATTTTAATGAGGAAATTTAGTGGGCTAAGTGGCCACCTATAGTCACTGTTTTTTAGAGCATCCTCATGGTTTTCCGACCTGCTCTGGAGAACCTGAATGGCCCGTGGCAGCCTGGACTTTGGATGAACACAGTGGCACTGGGTGCAAACTGAACTCCTAGTGAACACAGGAATCAAAGCCATTTTGTGCTTTCTAGTGCTTCTGTGAAATCACCAAGGATATGGGAGAAGCACTCAAATGCCCCAGTGAGCAGTATCCAAAATGATGAAATAACTACAGGCTTTGGACTGTGGAGCATCTCTCATACCAGTTCAAACAGAACCGAGAAGTAATGTAGATTTTGTAAGGACAAGTAGCTGCATTTTTGGCAAGAATTCAATAAAATTACAGGTGTGGAGAAAAAATTGCTTTTGATTCCACAAGTTTTGGTAGTAATTTACACAGCCTCTTGTTCAGGGAATCGGCACTTTGGCGTATTCCCACAGCAATAATGAAATAGATGTACAGAGAAAATGACAAAATGCAACATGATAAATGCATACTGTCCCTAATCCTTCTGTTTTCCAAGTGGAAACTTCTATTACAGCCAGTTGTAATAAAAATAAAATTAAATTAAAGAAAAGCTTGTTAGGGGATGGCATTAACAGCAGGACAAAATGTTCTTCATTGCAAAACCAACATTTCTTTTGAGGATGTGTGTCAAGAAATACTAAACTTCATGAAGCTTTTTAAACCTCTCATTCTTTCATAGTAAGTGATGTATCTCCTGGTGACAAACGATGAATGATTTTGTAGAATACTTGTTTCTGCTAGCAGGAATCACAACATATTTTCCATAGATACAACTCTTAGATACAGTGATTTCTGTTTAAATTGGAAACTGATTTTCAGAAACTCTACTGTAGTGGAAATCACTATGACTGGACAAAAGGAATTTTCTTTTCCAGCTGCAAATGCAGCTTAAGTTATTTTACTTGGACGACCTTCTCCAGCATGAAAGTTAGGTGCAAGCATTTAGCTAGTTGGTAGACTTGTGCATGGAAGCCTGTAGGAGAGAAGTTAAAGAATGCTTTCCAACACCAAATGGATTTTGGAGATGACGTGGTACTGATTAAGCAATGCCGAGGATCATTTTTTCTGGCTAACTCCTTGGCTTTCTCCACCCCTCCCTTCCCCACCTGCCACATTCCTCCCCACTCCCTCCTTGCTTTCATCTGCAGCCTCTCTCCTTCCTCAGACCACAGCTGTCCAAAGGCCTTTGCTCACTGCTTACACTTTTTTCTGCTCTCAGTCTTGGCTTACCTCACTTTGTTGGCATCTAAAGAGATGTATTGGCTGCTTTTCCTCACCAGTAAAATCCCGGATGATCCCCCAGGATTCAGTACTGCAGAAAGGATGGGACTAGTCAGCACATAACTAGGCCAAATTGTGCAGCCAACCCTGTCATTTTGGGGTATCACTACAAGTAAGGTGTGACCATTGCTGTGATCAGTGGGACATTTGCCCACAGTTCTTAACTGAACCATGACCAAGACCTTAGAGCACTGAAACTGAATGAGAAAACCAAACAAACAACTTGTCTGCCAAAAGTTTTAAAGAGGTCTGTTGCAAGGAAAATACCCCAATCATTGGAGACTTCTATGTATTGGAGCAAAAGAGCTTTCAGAAAAGATCAGAATCTCAAAAAGAAGAGGAATAGATTTCATCTCCATACTCAGTTTGGGGTATTAGAGAAGAGAATAAGAGCGAAAGCTTTATTTAGTCTGGTTCTCTCATGAAGAAAAATCTCAAACTCCAAAGCAGTGCAAGAATCTGGGTGAAGTAAAGGAGTAAGTACCAGCTGTTGAATAGCAAATGGTTTTCTTGCCCACATGTGAGAAAAAGCAAAGTATCTTCATAAACCAAACCCTCACATGGGAATTTCTTGCAAATAAGGACAGAGCGCGAGTGGCAGCAGGAATTGGGATGATACTGGTAACTGCATCTCTGGGCCAGCAGCTGCTGAATGCCTCTGAAAAACAGTCTCCTCCCAAAGCGCCAGGCTGAGGTGACTGAAGATCTCTTGGTACAGTGCCAGCCCACATTAGGTGCTTCACAGAGATATTATGAGTTATTTATTATGACTGTAGACTTTCCCTACAAGGGTTAAGCAGTACTGAGCAGGACTGGTAGCATGTTTATATGCCTTAACCAAAGCCTGGTAGTCTGCTGAGTAAAATTGCAAAGAAAAATATTTATGGAGCTGTTGTCCAAGTAAAATATAGATAATATTTTTGAACACAAAGTCTGTTGCCGATCAGTAAATAAATTGCTGTTATATTCATGCTGATTTCTTGTTTTAGATGTGTCAGTGGCATAATGCAAAATCAGACTATCATATCTCCAATGAAGCTGAGGAAACAGAGTAGCACACAGCAAAAAAAACCAAAAACACCAAAACAACAACAACAAAGAAACCAACCAAAAAAAAAACCAAAAAACCCCCAAAAAACAAAAACAAACCACAACCAACCCAAAAAAACCCACCAAAAAAACCCCAAACAAAACAAAAAAAAAATCAGTCCCTCCCATTTCCAAAATTTACAATCTTTTGTCTTGCAGGGAAGCTTAATTTGACTTGAATTAGCAGAAATGTCATTGTAATGGGTATGCAGTGATGGAAATCAAGGCTGGCTGTGGAATACTACAGCAGTTTGAATGCAGATTATCACAAACTAAGGTTACAAATGAGGTTTGGATACAAGAGCACTAAGACTTCAGAATCAGCATGTATTTTTCAAGGTAGAACTGCATTGCAGTTTCACCACGGAAAAGAACAGAAAAATGTGACCTTATTTTTATTGGAAATAGTTCTTCTGTCAGACTGAATACCCCTCAGTCAACAGACAGACATATTTTATCAACACTATTTTATCACATTGGTAAGAATTTATGCCTACAGCAGTGTTATGGGACAGAGCAATGATAAAAATATCCCATCAGTTGTATAGTAGTTTTAGTGCTATGCTATGTTACTAATAACTAGCATGCCATTTTTCTAGAGTAAGGCTTCTCATGCAAGGAGTATACTTACAATGTAAGATTCTATTGTTATGCTGGTTGAGTATGTCTACCAATTCAGTAAAATTATATTTCTCCACCTAATTTTCCATTATTGTTAATGAAATAATTTGCTATTCAATTATAATTGGTAATAATTGTCCATGAAAGTCTGCTTTCTGTACCAATTCTATAGTTTCTGCAAAAGCAATAAAAAATGTAATTACAGGGGACAGTTTATGGAAGTCATCAGATGCCTTAGGTACTAATCAGGATCAGACCTGTATGTTGCAATTAAATTATTTGGTATTTGGGATAACACCTGCTTAGTATCTTCTGTTTGTCCAGCTTTGTGTATACGAAATTTGTGGTGTCCAGCAGTGGTAGCTTTTAGGGTTACTTTGGACTTCTCCACTGCTCTACCAAATCTCTCCAAAAAAACATTTTGAAGTGCCAGTGACATACATAGTTTGCAATGTCTAGGGTGTGCTGTGTGGTAAGGTGTTCATGTGGAGCTAGCCTTACTGCCAGAGCTGCTGAAGACTCAAGAGATGCTGGGCATAATGTGCCCAGACTGGATCAGCACTCATGTCCAGCAAGCACTGACCCACCTGCATGCTGGCTGTGGGCTCCCTTCAGAGCAGGAGCACAGGAACCCCAAGTCAGCTCTCTCTGTAGGCAGCAGCAGAGTTTGAGAAATCTTCATCTTGATGTTTGAGAACTGTATTCAAAATGAAAACCTTCAGATTCAGAAGCTCTAGGCAGTTCCCAAGATCCGGGTTACACTGAGCTCTAGGCTAAGTGGGTGTTGGCTTACCCATCAGGGCAGCCAGTGGCTCCCTTGGCATAAAAGCCTCCATAATGGATTTAATGCAGTGTAGCAGCAGGAGAAATTTGCTCCCTAATTAGAAATATAGCTCTTAGGAGCAGGTCTCAGCCTGCTATGTTTGAAGATAGCCATGTGCTGTTACAAACTGCTATACAAGTCACTTTGGCTTCTCATTGGGCTCAAGGTGATGGAAGCAGAAAAGTAATCATTATTTCTCATGTACTTCCCACTGTGGAAAGGTTGCCCACTCCTTGATTCATGGCAAGTTGAAACTTTCCTTGTGAGGCCCCTGTTGCTAAATGTGTCAGTCAAACCCCATAAATGGCCCCTACCCACTGCCCACATGAGCATCTTCAGTCAGAAATAGATGGGTGAATTACAGAGCTGTTTCAAAGGGTAGGGTTAAGAATAGTTTAAATAATAAAAACCACCCGTGAAATCCTAGAGGCACATTGATTATACTCAATCAGAACAGGAAATTACTTTTTTTCCTAGGATATACTCCTTTCCTGGACTTAAAACTAGGCAAAACTATAGCATGAAGTGCCCACTCATTGAGACAAGAACTTGGTGAAATCCAGGAGAAAAGCAGATTCTTAATTCTCTTAGACTTCCGAGTAATTAAACTATACTGTAAAAAAATGCTGTCTGTGTTCATGTCACCCTGTACTTGATGAGTGTTCATTAAAAAAAAAAAACAGAAAGCATCCAGAAGACAATTAGATTATTGCAGAATATAGCAGTTCATCAAACATAAACCCACAAAAGTAACTGAAACCACCTGTTTCCACTTCCTCCCTGAAAAAAGAGAGCACCACAATGTATAAAGCACAGAGCAGTGAATGCAGCAAGTCCTGAAGATGAATCGTGGCAAACAGAGCTGCAAAGAACTTGTTTAGTGGTGTATCCCCTTCTTTTTCCCTTTAAATCCAAGCATTTGTATCCACTGTTTGTTTATACAGCTCAGCCTTCTAGATGGCAAACCTTACCTACTAGAAACCTGGCCTTGGAAGATCTACCCTGTAGAATTTTATTGAGTTTTGGGGTTCTTTCCAGGCTTTATATTAATTGAGTTGTATTTAGTTTGTAATCTAATGATGAAAACTGCCATGAGGTCTCACCGAAGAGCAAAAAATACATTTTATTCTCACTCCAGCTGAGGAGGTAATGAAAGCTGCCAATACAAAAACTTCCATGTCTTGTGATCCCCTGCTTTGATACAAATGTAGTACTGATGTTAAATGGTGCTTTACCCTGTGAGTGCCCCGTCAGTTCATGTTGACTTCATCTGTGTACTTACAGAGTAATTTATACCTCTGGCCAGCAGATGATGCATTCGTTCTGTGTGGTCTCCTCTGTTGCTGACCGATACTGAGGTGTTTTGAAACTTCACTGCTCACATTCTTTACAACACTATAAACAGTATTTTCAGACTTTGAATACATAACTCTCATTGTCACTACTGCCTTTATCAAACCAATCCTGACATTTGTTTTCAGAAATGCCAGGTTCTGTTGTTTCACATCGTATACAGCCTTTGCCTTATATAAAAAGGTGTCTTCCTAAAACGGCACCTAACTGTTGCACTAATATTTGAAGCCACTATGTCCCCAAATATCAAGGCCTCATTGCTTAGATCCTTTATCATCTGTTGTTCTGATTAACTTAATGAAATGAAATAAGTAAAAAAAAAAATAAAAAATAGAAACTGTCATTCTAATTGGCCAGATCCTCAACTGGCAAAACTTCAGCAAAGTTGCATCAGTTTATGGGCTGAGTTCTTCAGACACTGGAGAAATTACCTCTGAGAAGTTTGTGTGCTATCTACATTACATATATATATACCATAGCTGCTAATTGATCACTTAAAAAGCACTGTTGGCAGTTCAGATGAAATTAAGTGTATTATACATTTGCACTTTTTGATCTTCCCTTCAGATGCAATTATGATGTCCTGATTGACATTTATGTTGCCAACACTTACTCTGCAGCATGCATAGTTAAATAAGCATTAATGTTACAAAACCTGGTTTTACTCTCTACTCAAAATCCACAGTTATCCACCTTGCTTCATTACTGTAACACTGGCTTAAAGTAAGGATGTAGGCAGAATGAATTTGTGATTTGATTCCCCAGAGCCAGCTTCTTTTCAGTCCTCTTGTAATACAAAGGTGACTCAGCAGTGCTGGTAGCCAACTCAGCTATGCAGAGCATGTTTGTTTGGTGTGTCTTCCTAGTTCTGTTCAGGTTTCCCCGAGGGGACAAAGCAGTTCAAGAACAATAGTGAAATGACATATGCTTGAACTAGGAGCACATGGCATCTGTAAAACTTCCATCTTTAATGGCTTGGCAGTGGATCATTTGGGAATTAGGGATGAAAGCAACAGATGTTATGCATTCAAGCACCTGGATAAAGAAATGAAAATCTGAAAACTACATATATTATTTTGACAAAGCAAAACACTGAAACTTGCATTTGTCTGTGATGTCCCAACCTATTCAGATAAGGTGCTGTTTGTTTTTAAATGGAAATATAGCTTGGCATAACATGACAAAACCATAAAGGCCCTTGTGGCCATGTTACATCTGGGTCAGATGTATTTGATGTTCTTACTTTGATCTCCTGTGTAATCAGTGTGTTTTCAGCTTAGATCTTGTATCCACGTCTCTTGTAAACAGGAACAATTCCCAGACCTTTTGATCTGTAAAATGACTCATTCTTCCACAACTCTACTCCAGGACAGCCGAGAGAAGCGATTCCTGTTCCTAAGGGTTTCTTTGGCATGCTGCTCCAAGACATATAAAGCTCTCTCCTAAAAAAAATGAAGGCTAAACAAGGTCTCTATTAGATCTCTTGGAGCTTTTTCTTTTACATTCTTCCTATGACTTTCTTTGGGACTTTAAAAACCTTCATGAAGTTCCCTATGGTGACTGGATTCATTCACCTTATTGTCTGGGTCTTGTTTGATAAAGGTAACTGTGACTGTAAAGAAAGGAAATCATGGATGGTCTAATGGCTGATGAATTGTAAAGGAAGCAAAGAAACTGTGGACAAGGACCAGGAATGTGCAAGATAAGGCTGGACAGAGGGAGAACAGAGATGACAGAGCCAACAAGGACTTGGTGATAGGTGGAGCTTTGAGGTGGCTAGGAGAGATGAGGACAAGGGACTGAGGTGCCTGGAGCAAGGCTGTTGGGAATAGCTGAGGAGTTTGAAGGAGAAATTAAAAATTTTAATTCCCAGGATGAAGACCTGTGGGTAGGGAAAAGTGATGGAAGGAGGGGGAGAGGGGAGCCAGGCTGCATGACCGGTCCAGGGCAAGAGGAGTGGGCTTAGCTCAGGGGGAAAAATAGGAGCAAATTACAGAGTCAGAGAAGTGGAAAAGACAAGACTGAGGCCAGCCCAGAGGGAGCCCCAGCAAAAAAGGGTGAGAACAGGTGACAGCTAAAAACATACTGTTCACCTTATGACCACACTCCTGATCTTCACCATTCATCCATACTTAACCCTTTTTGTGGTACACACTGGCTAAATGTCCTGTTCCTTTCAGAGCTGGTGAAAATATCTTGCTCTCTTCTATGAATTTAAGGGGTTAGTTTTTGTACTAAAAAGCCCCAACCACTTTATCCTTATTAAAAGTGTGAGGGTTCATTTCAGTTCAAAAAGAGATTTTTTTTTTCTTTGAAAACTTATCAACCATTTTGGAAAAACACTTTTCCCCACCTGTCTTTATCCCACTCAGCCTGTGAGTACTAAATAAGATATGAATCTTGATAAAAATAGGATGAGAACATGTTAGGAGAGACAATGCCAATGCATTTACAGAAGTCTGAAGTACAATAATCCTTTTTTGGCTGGTGTATTTTGACTTTCCAAATTATCCTTAATGGTACTCTTTTAAAACACACTTTTCCATTCCTAGATAGAAACATTTTTACCTAATATACTGAGACATCACCCACAATTTCTATTTCTGTCTGCCTCCACTATTGTGCTGCTTCTCTGCAATATACTCAGAATGTGGGTAGTAGCTGTGAGCTATTTTTGGTATGTAATACTATAGATGTGAGCAATGGATCAGATGTTAGAGATGGAGGAGGATTCCACAAAAGATATCTTCTTAGGAGCTATTAAAAGTATATAACTCAGAAATAATATGACATGCATCAGTCTTCCAGGACAGCAAGGCACGAAAGCTGTTTGCATGTAATCAAACACAAGCAGAAAATGGTGGCAGATTTTTCTAATTGCAGGGTGCCATCCACCTTCTAAACTGCTTGTTTTGACACAAAGTCACTACACAAGCACAATTCTTTACTTTGATTTCCCAATTTCTTTCTGGACTTTTTTTAACTAGAAGAAAAGAAGGTGTCTATATGGGCCCTTATCTCTTTTCTTTAGGTGTTTTTTACCTGAAAAGCATTTACTGAGAGCCATGCTGGAAAGCTCGCTCTGTTATGTCCTTCTGTGATGTTCCAGCAGCTGCATATCTGGGACCTGTGGTGTCCAGAGGGGTCACAGAAATCCAGACTGATGAGTGTCCCTGGCTTTCACATCACGCACAAACACATGCTTAGAATACACAATGTGGTCCATGTCAGGACACCCCCGTTGCTCTATCCCTTCCCTGCTTTATCTATCCCTTCCCTGCTTTATCTATCCCTTCCTACCCATTTTTAGCATTTGGCTAGAAAACTGCTGGGGTTTACTGAGAGGCGGTGGGAGTTCCCCCAGTGTTTTCCATTGGAGAAACCCACATCCTGTTATTGGGGCGCTTTTCCTCTTCCCTTTGCAAAGTGAAAGAGGTCAGAGAATGTGCTGTATATCTGTTCTGGACTCTTTTCTGGCTTGTGAACAGCAAATGCCTAAATAAAAAGGAAAAGCTATCTAGTAGGGTGCTAGTCCAACACAGAGTGAACGGCACTAAGAAATGTATATGTATACCTAAATACACACAGGTGTATAGATGTATTAAACACTGTGTAAGTGATCCTAAGAAGCCCATCCTTCAGGCCTAAAATATTTACATTCATAACTGAAAATTTCTTGCATATCCCTATCTTTACCTCTTTCTATACAGCATATAGGTGAGTATGTATCTGGGGATTTCTTTGGGTTACATACACAGAGGTGGACCCAACCTTTTAAAATGCTGGTGAGGTCTCCCCACTGTCAGACAGCCACTAGAGGGGACTGCAACTCTGCACCAAAGAACTTGGATTTAGGGGCTTTTGAGCATGGGCTTTCTGTTGCTAATACGTATTTGTGTAGTTTCGTTGCCAGGTCTGGCCTGTGTCTGTGCTAAGTCCCACACAGGCAGGAGGCAGGTTGTTCTTGGAGCTTTCCCTTTCACCCAGTTGGAAGCTGGAGGGTGAGGGACGGTGTTTCTGGCAGCAGCTTCGTGAGAGGCTGGATGGGGAGGGAATCAGATCAGGCCATGGGAGGGAAGAGTGGCCCCAAGACTCCCCCTGGCCCCCCTGGATGTTTTATTCTAGAGATTTACAAGTTCTTGAGTGATGTCTTTGGCGTGAGACTGCTGGATTCACAGGGCAAGAAAATGAAACCTGGTCAGGAAAGGTTTGTTCCTTACACATCCTTGACCCCCTTTTCCATAACACCAAGATAGAAGCATCTGCACCCTTGGCCACACAAGACACCCATTCAGTGATACTTCTTTAAACGATAAAGAAATTACTGTTTAGGTTTTTATGGAAAGGAGATATCAAAATATGTGTGCATTATCTAGATGTATTTAGGGGATAGCAATCCTTCACACAGTTATGACATTTATTCAGGAAGAGTCAGTGGATAAGGTAAGCCTGGATAATATGCATCCTAACAGAGTTGAGACACCTGGTTCATTTCCACTGTTGTTTCCATTTTCTGTAAGTTTATTACAGAGACATGTGACAGCTTACAAGAATAAACCCACATTGATGAAATACCTTTGCTTCTCTTGGGGCAAAGAGAAGGCCTCTGAGCTCATACAGTAGTAACAATACTAATACCTTTTCCATCTCTTGTCAGGGTTAATACTACCATTTTCTCCTCTTGAAGCATTCCCTATTACAGCTGAGTACTATGCCAAATCTCTGGCACATGGTCCAAAAATGTCAGAAGCCTTCTCACTCACCTTCCTTATTCCTCCTGGATTGCTTTACTGTACTTCCATGGTATATCATTCCCTTAAAGCTACCCAAAGCTCTCAAATGACTTGAAAACTTCTAGAAGTAGTCCTGTTTGAAGGTCAATAGAGTCAATTAGCAAGGTTTCACTGACTTAAGTTCATTTGGACAAAGCTTCCATCTGCTCTAAAACTTATAAGCTTTGTCTTATGTTTTTCAAGCATGTGTGAGATGGAGAAGCATGCTGATTATCTTGGAAAAAGTTTCCAGCTGTGTGAATCCTCACATGTACTACATCTGAGTGCCTTTAATTTATCCAACTGCCTGAGCATGTGGCAGTTGACTCCCAAAGGCTCAGCTGAACAGCAAAGCCAAGAGCTGGGCTCCTAGAACACCCTCCATACTCTCAGAGCATACTGGAGATTTGCTTATAAAAATCAAGCTGAAGACTTCTTCACCTCAGCTCTGGACGAGTTTGGTCCATGTGATGGAGAAGGTGTCTGACCTTTCAGAGTCTTTCAAAGGGTTGGGCGTGGGAGCATATGATGTACAGGGGAACTGGATTGGAGATTCCCAGCTAGGAGCTGCCTGAGCCTGTGTGTAGGAGCCTCTCAGCTAGTGAAAATGACCCATAGTCAGGGCTACTAATTCTCTCTGGTTCGTGCATCTCTACTCTGAGATATATTCAGAGAACTGAAGGCACTAGAGAAATCTGCAAGATCTGCAAGAGATGATATAAGAAAATCAGCTGGATACCCTTCTTCTTAAGAAATAAAAATAAAATAAGGCAGGTAATTGCAGGTCAAAAGTGCAGAGTAATTATAGACAGCAGCAAGTCCAGGAAGAGGAAAGTGAGGACAACCTAGAGACAGCTCTTTTAAAAGCAGTAGGAGGGGGAATCCCCTGAGCTCCAACTTATAAGTAAGTGTCAGGAGGCAGAAGGCAAGCACTGTGATCCAACTTCAGTGAGAAACAGGACTTTTAGGGCTTTGTGTGGTTGCCAACCGTCTCCATGAGGTGACTTGATTTTTTGAACACTGACGGTGATTGAGGTGAATCACCCAGACAGAAGAGTGAAAACCCCACAGTTTTGCAGACCACATCCTGTCCTCTTGATTTCAGATGGAAATCTGCTATTCCTTGCACTTCCAGGGAGTCTCAGGTATTGTAATTTTTCTCTTTCCTGACAGTGCCTCAGAGGCATCAGCAGGTGCAGTGGCTGCTTTAATCTCACGCCAGCCACACTACAAAACAGCTTCTGAGTAACCAGGATATGGTAAAAAAGTTTCAGCCCCTGGCTTTGAACAGGTGATTATGTGCTTTATAGCCTGTGCTATGCACACCAGGCCCCATCCTACTCATATCCACGCTAAGCAACATATACCATTTCCCTTTTTTCACTTATTTATCTTGGTGAGTTTTTATTGGAGTGTTTTCTCTGCTGCTTGGTTACAGGTTTGTGTTGGACTGTGAATAATTGCTTTGGTTGGTTTCTTGCTTGTTTGGCCTAACTGATCTCACTGATTCAAAAGACAATTTAAAAAATATTGAAATGACTGTAAGAAAGAGCCAAAGTGACTGCAGAGCAGGTTGTTTTTAATGTCCTCGTTTTCACTTGCTATTTGACTTTGGTCTGCCATGAAGTCCCAGCTATTAATGTTTCTATCTGCACACACACACTTACATACAGATACAATGAACTCTTTGATAGCCAGGCTTTACCATTAAATGGGCAGTAATGTTGAGTGCATGCTGCTCTCCTGTTCATACAATCGGTTTTGATTTGATCCTACATGCTTTTGAATGCTGCCTGTAAGGTGCTTTGTGACCTTGGATGTGACACAGCATCCCTCTCCCATTTGATATTTAAGTACCAAGCTGACAAAGCATCTCAGTGTGGAGTTCAGACTCTCTAGAAAAGATGGTTTTATTTTAAAAATCCTTATTAAGTATGCTCCAGTAAATGTTCTCTTTAGTTTAGACAAGGGTATGAAAGGCTTCACCGAACAGTATTGCTGAGGTCGTGTAGTAGTGAAAAACATAGGAGCCCAAGGATTTATTTACAGCAGGCTTTTTAGCAGGTTGAAAGTAAAAAGCATAAAAAAAAAAATCAGTGCATATAAATATCCATGTATACACATTTTATACTGCAATAGTACAAGACAGGATGAACTTTTTAGTTTTGGAATAGAATGTCATCCAAAGGGCCCTGGACAAGCTGGAGAGGTAGGCCCAGGTGAACCTCATGAGGTTCAACAAGAGCAAGTGCAGGGTCCTGCACCTGGGCCAGAACATCCTCATTATCTATACAGGCTGGGGGAGGAAGTGATAGAGAGCAGCCCTGCAGAAAAGGACTTGGTGGTGCTGGTGGACGAGAAGCTGCATGTGAGCCAACAATGTGCACTGGCAGCCCAAAAGGCCAATCTCATCCTGGGCTGCATCAAAAGTGTGGCCAGCAGATGGAGAGAGGGGATCCTGCCACTCTGCTCTGCTCTGGTCAGACCTCACCTGGAACACTGCGTCCAGCTCTGGAGCCCTCAGCTCAGGAAGGACAGGGACCTGATGGAGCGGGGCCAGAGGAGGCCACAAGGATGATCAGGGGGCTGGAGCCTCTCTCCTACAAGGACAGGCTGAGGGAGATGGGGTTCTTCAGCCTGTAGAAGAGAAGGCTCTGGGAGACTTTATAGCTGCCTTCTAGTACCTGAAGGAGGCCTGTAAGAAAGCTGGAGAGGGACTCTCTACAAGGGCCTGTAGTGATAGGATGAGGGGCAATGGTTTTAAACTAGAGAAGGGTAGATTCAGATTAGGCATTAGGAAGAAGTTCTTTACTATGTGGGTAGTGAAGGACTGGAACAAGTTGCCCAGGGAGGTGGTGGAGGTCCCATCCCTGGAGACATTCAAGGTCAGACTTGATGAGGCTCTGAGCTACCTGCTCTAGTTGAGGATGTCCCTGCTCTCAGCAGGGGGGCTGGACTAGATGACCTCTAGAGGTCCCTTCCAACACAGACATTCTGTGATTCTATCATTCTAAGAAAGATCAAATCCAACACAAATTTTGTTCTTTAATTATGAATATCAATTTATGAGCAACATTGTAACGAAATCACATCACCATGTGAAGACAAGGGCTCTCTTGCTTACCATGTCTCTCCAAGTTACCTGCAATGAGTTGTGCAGACGTGTATAAACAAAGCTCAAAATAATAATTTTCTAGTTACATTGCAAAGCCCTTTTTTTTTTTTAATAACTGATAATCACAAAGGACCAGGCTGGGGAGTGAGAAATAAATGAGATGGAGAATTAGTTGAGGACACAAATGTCAGGCACACTATCATAGTAGTAAAATGTGTGTATGGGATAACATGATTTGAATTTGCATATTTGGCGCTGTTTATTTTTTAGTTCCCTGAAGCATCAAGGATAGACATATCATATAATCCGAATCTCATAAAATTGGCTCCTGCATTGAACTGGCATGCTCTAAAGCATGTATTTTAAATCCTAGCAGCAGTCTCCCTTCTGCTCTGTAAGTACAATGCCAGCTGCCACTGGTCATCCAGATCTTGCACACTTGCAGAGCAGTCACTGAGTGGGAGGAAGGCCATACTGCTGAGCAGCAGCTGGGATAAGCATGTACCCAGCCTGGAGCCAAGATAACATTGCTGTGAAATTTTTAAAGTGTAGTGGTGGATCTTACTAAAGCTCTCTGGGGTCTTGGACACGGACCTGCTATTCATGGTGGAGGCACATATGGGTTGTGTATGTGAATCTAATGCCTGTGAGTCTAATGTCTGTGATCTCCTACTCTGCTTGGCCTTTTGGGAACAGGAGATCACTGGTAGTTAAAAACATATGAGTAATGAAAGCAAAGTGATTAGAAAATGTGGAGGAAACATATATTAGACACTGGAACAGGCTGCCTAGGGAGGTGGTGGGGACACCATCCCTGGAGGTGTTTAAGGAAAGATTGGAGTGGCACTTAGTGACATGGTCTAGAGAGACCTCATTGTGGCCTTTCAGTACTTAAAGGGGCCTGTCAGAAAGATGGGGACAGACTTTTTAGCAGGATCTGTTGTGGTAAGACAAGGGGTGATGCTTTTAAACAAAAAGAAGGACATTTAGACTAGAGAGAAGGAAGACATTTTTTACACTGAGGGTTGTGGGACCCTGGCCCAGGTTGCCCAGCAAGGTGGCAGATGCCCCATCCCTGGACCTATTCCAGGTGAGGTTGGCTGGGGCTCTGAGCAACCTGCTCTGGTTGCAGATGTCCCTGCTCCCTGCAGAGGGGTTGGACTAGATGACCTTGAAGGGTGCCTTCCAACCCAACCCATTCTGTGATTCATCACATGAACAAATACGGCAGGAACAAAGTTTCTGTTACGGAAGTTGCGAAAAAAGTTATTTAATTCTAAGATTTCAAATTTCAAGTTTATTTCATCCTATGTTAGACCCATGTAGATCTGGATTCACTTATCTAAATGTAGGTCCTGTGTAATTTTAAATGCTTGTGAGACATCCCACCTGCTATTCCAAAAAAAAAAAAAAAAATCAATTCTTTTTCCATTTCAGTGTCATATACTAGCCCTGTGAGGATGCCTCAAATGGCTTGGAGTACCTGAGTACTCTAAAGTAGCTCAAGACTGCTACCAGTATTCTTTGAATACTTTAAACTCTCTTGACACCAAAACTTTGTTGTCTTAATCCAGTGCTAAACACCACTTCTAAAATTCAGTGAGATCAATTCTGATCAACAAAACTCAAAACTTTAGCTTTGCAAATGTCCATCAATGTAGTTGTACTAATAACTAGTACAGGAGTAACAGGCTTAAACGAAGATGAAAGACAGCAGATCTAATTACTGTTCTTCAAAAATATGAAGGAGTTAAGTTTTTGCTTCCTTGAATGGCTCAGGGATAAACGAGCCTCACAGCTCTTCAAATTTGGAAAGTAAAAAATATTGCTCTATGAATAATGATGAATGGAACAACACTCAGTATTCTTACACATGGTAAGATGTCATCGGTTACTGAATCCAACCTTGGAGCTGGAGATACTAATGTGGTCCTTTATGGAGCCCATTTTATTTAGGTAACACAACATTTCATCCAGCCATGCTGCATGGTCTCCTTGAGCCTCGAGTTTGTTCTGAAATATGGCAATTTGTGATTGTTAGAGAGATGAAATTTAAGATTCCCCCCTGGGAATGGAACCATCTGCTTATATGATCTCATGGATAATGACCTCTCACGTGAAGGAGTAAAGCCTTGCCCGCATGAGAAGTCCTCTCCTACACAGCTGTGTCAGTAACACACACTGTGCAGAAGCAACATATTCTGAAGGGGAATTATTTTTTAAATTTTTTTTAGGGGAACTTTATGCTTTTGTTCAGATCAGTGAAGCCCTTCTGTGTCTCCTTTCTGTTGGCATGGCACTGGACTACATGTAAAACTTAGTATGGTCTGGAAACTCTGGGATTTCACTTGCTTCTCCAGATCACTGAGAAAGATGTTAAATAAAACTGTTTTCTGGATCTGTACCTGGGGATATTCCAGTATTTTCTCCATCCTGTGAGTGGCACTTAAGCCTTATTTTTTGCTTCCTGTCTTTTAACAAGCTCTCAACAATTTAATAATGCTTCCTCCAGAACAGTGGCATCTTGGTCTTGGTAACCTTTGGTATAGAAGAGCCTTTAGTTAGTTTTTCTGTACTGATGGCTGTGTTATTTTATATATGTGTACATATTGCTTCTGACCTTAAGATGGTCAGATTTCCATGTCAGACACTATCTCATGACATTGTGTGAATGGCATGTAGCACAGAGCAACACTGCCCAAGCAGTCCAAATACCCTTTTTCATATTACAGTCAGATGATCAGCTCACACTAAAAGAGTTTTAAATGCTGTGCTGTAAAACTTCAATATGCCACAGAACTGCCCAGACACAAGTCCCTGGGACAAGGACATAGCCTTGGTTTCTATCAGAAAGTACAAAGTAGAAAAACACCTCAGGACCTTCTGTTCTTCAAACATGCACATGAACATGACTGCTGGAGTTCACCCCATTACTTTGTGATGACTATGGCAATTTTCAGCTTGAGTTAAATATGATCTAAGCAATTTAATTTGTCGATAAACGTGGTGCCACTTCTCACCTCTGTATCATCACTGAATATCACAGTGCCTGTTTTGAATGCTGTGTGGAACTGAACATGGAATATACTTACTTTGTGATGTCAATTAAACCATAACTTTTGTTTTTACCTCCTCATTTGATCATTGATAACTCAAAGCCTTTGATGTGAGAAGTCTTCTGCTTTTATCACTCATCCTTTTATTGTCTTGGGGTTTTCTGGATAGTGTTAGGTAACTAATTATGGTTTTGGTACAGTGGGTGGTTTCTAAGGATGGGTTCCATCTGTGTACAAAAGCAGTCACCCAGCCTTGACAGAGAAGACCTATCACCTGGGAGCTGCCATACTTTAACAAACTCATTATCAGCTAATCCAACCAAACACACAGCTGAAAGAGTTATTCACACCAGGTTTTAGACTTCTTTAATACCTCATCTTTGGATTTTGCCATTTTAATTTAGATGACTTAGTCTGTAGTAACTGATGTAATTGGTTATAGGGAATGAAACCTTTAACTTAAAAGTCAGTCTCTAGCTATGAAGTATAGGGTTTGTATGTCTATTTTGATTTGTGTGTTTTGTAGGAGGCAGTCTTCCTTTCAAATGTTCTTGATTTATTGTCACAGAAAAAAATACATCTCTGATTTTGTAAAACGGAGAAAAGAAAGATTTTTTTTTTTTTACCTTGACAGAATTCAGGGATAGATGGAGCAATTTACTGAAGTGTCTTCAAATATATTTTACCTTGGGACAGAAAGTATAAAGGAAAGATTGTAAAATGAAGGGATTTTTGCTGTGTACCTATGCAGAAATAGCAATTGAAAAGCAGTATATCCTAACAAATTAGAAGCGTGTTGTATGGTTTCTAACAATGCATCTAAGGTACCTCCGTGGCCCCATTATCCAAATATCTGCAAACTTTCCAGTATTTAATGTTTTCTCTCGCAACATCCCTACTAAGGAGAGAATGTTTCTGTCCCCTAGCAGACAGAGAACTGTGAGGGGCTTCAAAGCATTGCCTTACAAAGACCACTGCACTGAACTTGGACATCTGAACTTGTTCCTGAATTTGTTCCAACACACAGACTGCTGTGTCCCAGACCTGTGTGCTGTGCTCTTTAGCCCTCTCAGCTGTGAGGAAAGGAAATGTCCAGAAGGGAATACATACATCTGTGTAACACCACAAGCAGTCATACAGGTAGGCAGAGCTATGTAGCTGTATAGCTCTGTTAATGCAGCCATCACTCCTGGCTAATGCGGAGCACTGTCAGTCAGTCCAAACAAACTACACCAACTGCAGAACCTAAGCCAGGTTTTTCTGAGTGTGGCTGGGGATGCCTCCAGTTTACCTTGCAATTGCAGAGGTGGTCAAGGTTCTGTGGCTTGTGCCTCGAGGCATAAGCTGTCATAGCTGTGGAGCTTTCTGCCATCTGTCTTAAATCTAAGCCAATCTGGGAGCAGATTAGACCCATCTAACACAGGCTGTGGGTATTGAGTTCAGTGCAGAACAAATCAATCATTTCCAAACCACAGCTAAAGAAGACAGTGTTAGTACTGCACTTCTTTTTGTATCAAGATTAAAGTTGTTAATTAAAAAAGGAGAGGTGATGTTTAATATTCCTCTCATCCTGGTGATATTCAGATTGTCCATCCCAGGACAGTGCACTCATTGGCAGTCCACAGGTGAACCTGTGGTGATGGTCATCTACTCTACAGGCAGAATGTGAATCTGATGGGACAGAAAGCAAAGAAGTGTCCAATTCTGTGGCACTGCTATTTATAGGTATAACCTTGTCAAAGAGAAAACCTTGATTCTGCTTCCCACTTCCATGTCAGTTTGTGCACTTGATCCAATGACCTTTAGTGAGCTAAATTCAACAAAGCATGGCAAGGGTTTTATGTTGTATGAAGTAGTTATGGCAAAGTGTAGAATGGAGCAATGTTAACCAATAGTCACCATGACTGGTAAGTTGTTTCTCTTGAACAGTGATGGAGGTTGCTGCTAAAATACTGCCATTAGTCCCTTTGCACAGCGAAAGTGGTGGTGGGGAGGGAGTTTTAAGGCATATAAAATGAGATGAGGGCAATAGGTTGGCAAATTGCTTGGCATGAGAGCAGGTGCTGGGAGTGCTGGAAGACAGAGCTGTTGCTGTTGGTGGTGGCACAGGACAAGTAGGAAATGAGAGCCAAGAAGCAGCTGTGTCATGCAGAGTGTTTGCAGAGAGCGTGGGCTGTGCCAACATGAGGAACAGAATAACGGAGAATTGGTGGCATCTTTCCTCCTTCCTTTAAGTGAAAAATGAGAATAGTGATCTTTGCAGACACTTAATCTTTCTTTTACTCAGTGTATGTATAATTTTAATTGAGAAACAAATGCTTCCTGGGCTGGGTCACATAATGGTAGTACTTCTGCTCTCCCTTTTCAGTGTTGGGTCATTTGAAAAAGCAAAGACCTTGTTGCTACCCCAGCTCTGGGGTATTTTTGATATTTGGGACCTCACTACCAAGGCTGTTGCCACAGCTTTTCTTTATCTCTGTGCCCCCCTGCACAGACGATGACACCTGATTTCCAAAGCATGCAAGAAGCTCCATTGCTGTGCCAAGGACACGGAGATGATCAGCACTTCTGGAGGGCAACAGGAGTGGGTGGGTAAGTATCACCTGAGTGATTCTCAGTGCATAAAGCTGGATACTCTGTACAGATATCCAAACTCAGTTTTCATTTTCAGATAGAAGGATTTTCCTTGGACCTATTCACATTTTAGTTTATATAAAAGTCCTTCAAAACAGATGCTCATCTTGAAAAGATTTGAAGAGATATCAGCAATTAAGACAGGTGATGCTTAAGATGAATGGTTTTCATACCAAACCACGCTCATGGTGCTAGACATCTTCTATTTCGTGGTCTCTGTTAAGAAATTGGAGGGAATGAGGGGTGTACTGTGAACTCATTAAGCTTCCTATTTGTTCTTCTTCAGGCTGTTTCTCTTCTTCACTGGGACAGGAGGGGTACTCTTTAGCTTTAAATTTTAATTCTTTGGTTCTTAAGTAAAATTTCAAAACTGCAGGAATCCAGGTCAATCTCTACAGCTCCAAGCTAGCAGTTTGAGGCACAAAAGCAAGCAAATCAGTCAAGTAGTCAGCCAGCTGAATGGTTAGTGTCCTTCTCTGGTAGGCAAATAATCCATAAATCGTCACATCAGATGTTTTGAATAAAGGGGCTCCTCTTAGCTCACGGTCTAGTACAAGGTGTGCTGGCATTTCCCTTTATACAGAGTAATATTGCTTGCTAGAGTGAAAGACACTGATGAAGAATTTTGGCAGTGTCTTGAGTTATAGTCAGCTGTCAATTATTATTTACAGTCATAGAGGTAGACACTTTCAGAGGACATTAGAAATATATTTAAATTGGGTGAGAGATGCAGCACCAAATGAAGGCAGGATTTTGAAATCTAGGGAATAAGGGAAGGGATGTGTATGATGACTAGAAAGCTCCCATCTCCAAACTGTCAGTGACTGATTAAACAACATTTAAGCTAATTTCCTCCTACCTGGTGGGCACCAAAGTCTTCCTTTTGGTGCTTAGTGAAGTCTGGTCCGACAACATGATAGTGGGTCATCCTGACAATTATTCAAAACCCTGCTAAATAACAAATGCAAAGTTGAAGTGTTATGAAACGTTAGGACTTGTCATTGGCCAACATTTATATACAGAGTAATTGTGGTTCTTAGTTTAGGAAAGATTTTCCCTCACCACTATGCTTCAAACTTCTTTTAAAATATGTCAGATGAATCACCCTGAATTGATGAGTTATAGAACAGACGTGATTGCTATTCATTGTCTAAGGTAGTATCCTATGACTGTTTCTTTGTACTTTATTTCTTAAATAGTCAATTATGAAAAGTAATTACACTTCACAATTTAAAAATAGTTTAATAAAAAGAAACACTAAATTTGATTCTGGAATGTTACCTCAGTTTTCAAGACTAACTAAGAAATTTAATTTTACTATCTGCTTTTTTCCCCTCTTTATAAAAATGTTTCTAAGTGCAGGAAAAATACTGTAATTAAAGCAAGCAGTTGTACAGTAGGTCCAGCAGTGAGCAGTGAGTAGCTGAAGCAGTAAGTTAGACATCAAAAAAGTCACCATTTCATTTCTGACCCTTGGGCTTTACCCTGCCACTTTTTTTTTGCCATTTTGCAATGCTACATGCTCGAGAGAGCTCTAAGCTAACCCTGAGTGAAAGCTGTATCTACAAAGCTTAATGCTGCACTAGAGACAGAGTTTGGCTTGGTCATAGAGACTGTATATTGCTGTGAACATTGCTCTGAGCCCAAACTAAGCCTGCTTCTAGCTTGGGTTCAGGGCTGTACAACCACCACTACACTACTTGTGCTCTCCTGGGTGTGAGGATCAGCGATGTGGTGGCTCTGCTCTAAGTGCCCTGGTAGACTGTCAGAATATCCTGGGCACTCCACTGGCCTCTGATCTTGCTGTTGCAGGTCTGCACAGCTCCCCTTACCTCTTGGTTATATGCCAAAGAATGGACAGGAAAGAGAGATTTTCTGGGCTTTGTTTTGGTGTCAATGCTTTTTGAAGGCTTTATAAACAATTTGGCCTCAATTTATGGTGAGCAGCAGTAAAGGACATCTCCATAACTGGCCCTATGTTGATACCTGACCTTCCTATATAGTTATGCAGTGATCACTCATTAGTGCAGTAGCTGTTCTCCTTTGCTTTACAATGTGGCTAGTCAAAGATTTTTAAAAATAGATAATTTTCATAACCACGGTGCATCAGAGTAGAGTAACTGTCTTCCTTCTTTCAGCTTTGAAAATCATGTAGTTAATCATGGACACTTGGAAAGCTGTATTTCCAAATATCAGGCAGCTATTTAAAACTTGTGATCAGCTGTCATTGTGTCCTGATGGAGGCTGGATGGCTCTGAAATGTTGACAAATGCACTATTTGAAAATAAAAGCAAGTTATAACACACCAGACTGCAAGCATCTGTACTGTGAAGGCTGGATGCAAAGCTTAGAAAAGAAAGTGGAGTGGGATTGCATGCTGACAGTTCTCAGGCGTTTTTATTCAAATGTTTCATTTAGGATGGTTTGAGACCTCCACAGGCAACGCCAACAAAATAAATAAATAAATGCAGACAGGCTGTTGTGGGAGAATGACAAACAAATACCCACATATCATGTTTTAATGGGGCTCTCAGCTTGTCCACTGCCTTGGTGCGACAAGCTCTGTGTGTTTCTGAAGCCCATCAAAGCCATGCACTAACTCCTGATGGTGTACAGATGTGACCTCCACAAACATTTGCAAGCGCGTGCCTGCGTGCTCACATGCAGACCTGTGTATTCCTGTGCCTCTGTGATTCTGTTTGTGAGGAAAACACATTAATGGAATATTAAACATAATGGGTAAACATCTGGAGAGCTAATGTGGCAGGGAAGGGAAAAAGCAGAAGACAGAGCCATTGCCCGATGCCTTCTCCCTTGTCCTCTGCACCAGGACCCTGCTTTGGTACAGTTGTATGTGCCAAGTTACATTCCAGTGGGGTCAAGATCAGCATTATCACAGAGAAGAGAACTGTGAAGCACCTCCTCATCTTTCTCTCCTTCATAGCATAGCTCAGATGCCCAAATCATTCTTCTGCTTATGATCCAGGTATCATACTAACCCTCTTTTCCATGGACTATTGGAAGATTCCATGGACCATTCAGCTAGTCACACTGATTTTTCTTCCATAAGAACGCTTGAATATCTTATCTCACTTCAGCAGCATCACTTCATACAAGTGCGTTGTGTCATAGAAATGTCTAAGGAAAGGCACAGGAACAGGTTACTTACCTGGTGATAAATTTCAGAATATTCTTCCAGCCAGTCAGGTGGACATAGTATCTTTGTCTTTTACAGCCTTTTATGGATTTTTCTTCCATAAAAGTTGCTAAATGATTTTTTTTTTTAAGCTTATGACATTATTTAGCATCTACTCTAGCTTGAGACAAAAAGAAAATCTGTAGCTTAACTCTGCACTGGGTGGAGGCATAACTTCTTGTGTTTGTTTTACACCACTTTTAATGTTGCTGTGCTTTTCAGGTGTGGATCTCCACGACAGAACCCCACTAGCTGAGAGCATCACCAGCATTCTTTGTTTCTAGGGGTGTAATTTTGCACATGTCTCTGTTGATATATGTTTTGAAAGACAATAGAGAAAAGTGTTGTACAGCATGTAATAATGGTGTTACAGCAGCTTTGAAGGATCCTGAGCCAAGACTGTGGATGCACTGTGCCAGGCATTATACACAGATATAAATAGATATGGTACTGAGGGTGAGTCTTTGCTTTGGGCAGAGTTCTTTTCATGGGCAGGAAAAACCAGAATGTTTTAAACTAAGAGGACTTTATGTTTCTGTATGGGTGTATCCTTGTATTTATATTTCACAGTAAGACTGAAACCTTAGAAAAAGCAGATAAAAATTGTAGAAAAAAAAATATTATTAGACATGTTTCACAAGTGGAAAAAGAAAGTACAGAAGAGTGCATGAACTGCCTGGGGTCCCTGACCTTTGATTTCTGATGTGATGAATATCTGTCGGAGAATTTTCAGAGTGGTAAGCTCCTGAAAAGGTGTTTCAGGGTGCCAGGAAGTGAGTGTGGAAGAACCAGCATTCGCAGAGGAGAACGAGCACTCACAGCTTTCATGCTGTCTGGCAGGGCTCATCTCTCAAGGGAGAACACGAGGGGAGAAGGCTTGCAAGTTTGCACAGAGCTATAGAAAATGACTGAAGCCTGAAGCCTGTAGGTCCAGCATAACATAGTCAAGAGACAGTCAAGGGCTGATGAGCATCTCAGTGGAAGATGCTTTAAGAGGCTCGTGACACATCCCCCTTTTTCCCTTTCACATTCCCATGATATACCTTTCCTTCTGATTTAAACTTAATTTCTGTTCCCTTAATATTAAAGTTCTCAAATTTCATCAAAATGGTTGCAACAATTTGGCAACTGCATGACCCAATTTCTTTGTCTCAGTCTTCATCGCATGTTAGGTATGAAAAGTGCTGAAGGATCTGTTAAAGAGGGAGGTCTAGATTAGTAAAAATCAGGGGATTAATCCTTTGGACTGGTGGGTGAGACGCTCATCAGCGTGGGTAAGAAATTTCTTCTGGTCTTGGAGGAGTTTTTAAATACCTTATACCACAGAAGTGATGAAGAGAATCCCACAGCTTTATGCTTAGGGAAAAATCTCCTGGATGATGGAGATTTAAATATAAAGCACAGACTTGAACCTGCCACGTGCCATGGCTGTCCTAGTTGAGTATTACCTTTTGGCTTACACAAACCCATCATCATTGTCATATTATGAATCTCAGGTCTCCCATTTTATTCTCAGTTGACAGCAATAAGCAATTCAACACAACCTGCAATATCTCCTCTCATCAGACAAGCCACTGCTGCAGGAGGCCATGCAGCACTAGTATAAAAGGAACAACACAAGCAGATCAGCAGTTGTAATGGGGGGGGTCTTCAAGATTTGCAGTTCTTCATCATTTTCTTCCTCACCATTAGAATATCAACTAAGTTGGTATTAATGTGTATCACAGCATATGGACCAAACTAAGTAATTGTCTTTTATATTGCAAGCCCTTGCAGTGCATAGCCCTTCTGCAATAGGATACAGGAGAACAAGAGCTTTATTTGAACTTATTAACTCGTCTGGTCTTACAGATGACTTAAAAACAACAGCAATGTGCATTTTTAGTCAGGAAAAATCCAGACCTAATCTTTTATGTTCTTTGTTATAATCAAAATGAGATTAGTGTATATCTGTGTGATATGTTACTCTAGATTTTTTTTCTCTACTTTGTCCCCTTTTTCAGTGTTCCATCTACTCCAAAACCTAAAACCAGATGGAAACTGGCTGGTTCATGGACCACATCTTCCATTTAGAGTGTAGCACAGTGGCGCCTATGAGGCACACATTACAAAGTATAACTGTAATAATAGTTGACACTCCAGAAACTCAGCTGGAGTCAACCAGATTTACTTTTCCAGATATTTCTCTCCTCTCCCAGTTTTTGCTTTTGAAATGTTTGAGTTAATCCCTGGCATAATGGAAAAATAATCTTCTGTCTTGATAAGAGAAACAGTTTCTGGATTTGTGAGAAAGTTGTGCAGTAATTTAGAAGAAAACTTTTAGCAAAGACCTCACCATACTTCTGCTCTTTGTCACTGTGAACACAGAAGCTGTTTGGTTTTTCTGCAGCAATCAGAGCTACATGACTGTAATAATTTCAGTCAATATAGCTATAAGAGAAAAAGACAACATTTGTCAGTCTCAGTCCCAGTGTGAAAATAGAGAGTTTTTTCAATCAACTTTGAAATTGATTTATATAATCTGGTTTGTGGTCCCTTTTGTAAAAATTTATCAATCTGTACCAGTGCTTAAAATGAATATACATCAAATCAAATAAGTTTTTTTTAAAGCAGCGTATGGGAATTGCATGGATTTTAACTAAATCAGTTCAAAAAGTGTTAGTTGAACTGGTGTAAACTCTGCATGTAGCTAGCCCTTAGTGATGGAGTTAATCTACAAGGCTTTAATGGGGACTTTGCTTCATCGTTTATCTTTCTACCAAGCCAGTAGAAATTAGTGGTCATGTTGTGAGGTGACTCAACAAAATTAAGACAAAAATAATTAATCAGTTGGAACAAATGTTCTTCTACGTAAATGTAAGCAAACTTCCTGAAATAAAACAAAGATAACTTAAAGCTTCACTAACCTGTTGCTCCCACATCAGCAGGTGACAGGACCCAGCTTTCTCACAGAAGTCACAGTCTTCCTGGTGACTCCTCATACATTGCTTTCTTCAAGAACTTGCCTAACAGAAGGCAAAGAGAAGATGGTGTTAACTCCTAGCCAGGAGCAAATCTGCATGTATCTGGGTTCACGCATGGAAACGCAGTGTTAGATGGTGATTACCCACTTTAGTTTGTGCTCTGTATCAGCACAGCTGAATTAACTAACTTGGGCACCTCATGGCATTGCACAAATACCCTGTTGTGCTGGAGAGTATTGACAGGTCTCTGATTTTGGGATACCTCATCCCTGTGTAAGTTACAGAAGGATTTTTTTTCTTTTTTTTTAATGTGTACCTGTTGAAAAAGAGTTTCCACGGGAATGAGAAAAAACAGAGATCTATCCTGGCACGTTACCTCCCTTTTGACATGTTTCAGTTTGTAACTCCCAAAACATCACCTGTCACAAGGCCAGGCAGCTGAAGGAAGACAGGCAGCAAAACCAGAATTAATGCAATCGTGGGAACATACACAGAAGTGGAGGACTTTCCACAGCTATCAGTATTCTTTTATGACCACTTTCTCCTGAAGATGACTCACATGCTCCACACTTAAAAAGGTATGTGTATTTTAGGTGATAAAGCCGATGGAAAGCCCCAAAACTATTCTTGGTTCTTCTATTGACTTCCTTGGTGAGAATATCCTGATTCCTGGGAGAAAAGGGGCTGCTATTTATATTTGAACCTTTATTTGAAGTTACTATTGTATATACAGAAAATGCAGAGAATAACAGTAAGGTCAGCAATAGAAATAATTTCAGTATTATATCATATAAGGGGCCTTGGACACTGATGAGACTTTGATTTCCCCTGTTGTAAACAGAATCACCGATTGAGGTTCAGAATATTTTGGTCTAAGCACATAAGAGATGACCTCAGGCCTGGATCTACCTTCTGTGTTCAGAGGTGATATTGCATCCAGCTGCACATCCCTTCTTGTTTAAAGGTGGAGCAACAGGGTGCAGGCTGCAATGGTTATCCCTTTGCCTGGCTACAGAAGCAGCAACCTTTGGGAGAAGGAAAGAACATAAAACTCCATGTGATAAGAAGTTTAACTTGACTCAGGCCCTTTGAATCCTAAATTTAGATGTTTAAGCTTTTAAGAAGAGTATGCCAATAAAATGTAGTTACCTGTAATGTGTGAGAGTAAGAACTAAATAATCTAGCCTTTTCTACAGAACAACAGAGTTTATAATCTCTCTACATACAGTGCTCATTGCTGTTATCATTCAAGTGAATGGTTTAGATTTGTTCTGGGCACTGCTTCTGATTCTCTCAAATGCATGTGTCTTGGTAGAGAAGTGATGTGCTAGGGTCTGGATTTTGCCTAGTTGGAGGGTAGATCTATTTTGTGCTCATCAAGTACATCTAGGATGCAGAATTTTCATAAATTTCATAAATGTATCATCTAGATAGAAATAAGGAAACAACTAAAAGTAAATATGTATATTTTTTCCTAAGGATCTGCTGAAACTAAGGTAAGTTTTTCTAAACATGTAATCTCATGGGGTTTTGTGTTTGTTTGTTCGTTTTAGTTTGCAAGAGATCATTTGTCAGAAATTAATACTACAATAGCCAAATGTGTAACTGAAAAGAGCTAGAGGGAGACTATAGACATACAGAAACAGTTTGAGCTCATGAAAGCTCAAGATTATTGTGTGAGATCCCTGAGCTGCATCTGCAAAGCCAAGAAGCTGCCCAGCAGCAATGCCTCAGAGAAACTCCATCACTAGTTCTGTCTCTTGAAACATGCTCAAGTTATATCCTACAAGCAGCAGCACTTCTTATATCCACACAGATATTCTTCTTGAGGCTTGTTCTTCCATTTCAGTGGGGAGGAGATACATATCTTGTGGTGTTGTGTGCAGCAGACTGAGCTGGTGTGAAGGCATCATAGCTGGACACAGCCCCAAACAAGCAAGGCAGCAAAATGCCAACCTGCCTGGCAGTTACTGCTCTCAGTTACTGCATGAACCAGGCTAATTCTTGCAGGGCAAGCCCTGGACCAGGACATATAAACCTAGCAAGAACTGAACTGACTTTATATGCATCTGCTAGAGCCTCTCTGCAATCTGCCTAGCACCCTGACCAAGAGGTCCTGGAGCAGACACCCGGCAGAGACAATCTAAATTGATGGCTTAGTAGCTATGGTTCCACGTCACCTGAAGCCACTCCTAGACAGTGCTGCCCCCCGTGTCACGGATCCAGCCTGGTACAGTGCTAGGTCAGTGGGTTCAACACAGCTGTCTGTGCATCCCAGGCACTATTCATCCAGTATGCAGAGAGCTGAGCATGAGCTCTGTCTCCCCTTGCACAGTACTGTCTTTTTTTACTCAGCAAGTTAAAGCCATCTGAAGTTAAGTTGCATAATGCCAGGTTTTTTGTCTTAAATTTAAAAGGACTATTTAAAAGGATATGTTGAATCTCTTGCCATAAAGCCACTGCAAAACTCGCCACCAGACCCTTGCTCAGGATGGCTCGCTGCTGCATGTTGAGACTGATGTTTAACTGAAAGAGTTTTAAACCCCTCTCTTAAAAGGGGTACATTCCTTAGTTGGCCCTAAAATGGAAACAGTAGTGTGGCTTCATACACATTATTAGTTATATCACATCCTAAATACGGCGTATGCTTAGAAGTGGTGAACAAAGTAAAATAAACTATAGAAAGAAAAAATCCTTCCTATAATTAGAGACAGACTGCAATGGATTCCATCACGCAAATAAAACATAAATGCTAAGTGAAACAGTATCAAGTTTAATGATTTATAACTTACTATTTTATATCTATCCTGTAACATCAAAACTATTGCACGTGTATGAAAACAAGAGGAAACAATTTACAGAAATACTGGTTATTAAATAGCATAGACACAGTCCTTGCTGTTTTGATGCCAAAGCATGTAGATTCCTTTCTGGTAGGTTGTCTCTCTGGGTTTCATCCCTATCTCTTTTTGTTGTTATAGATATCTTTGTATTTCAGCTCCAGCCTTGCAGAAATACCCCAATGGAAATGCTGACACATAGGAGTCCTTTAGAAAGGTTGTTTTGTTTAACAAGATGTAGGTAATATACTTATGCCATTTTAATATTTTTGAATCTTCTACTTGATTTAGTACTTTTCGTTCTTCTCAACATTTAAATAAACCTTCATTTGTTTATCCCTATTACCCAAACATTAGCTTGATGAAACCAAAATTCCACTGCGTACAAGATGCTGTGGGCAAAATGATAGCTCTTTTGAAATTATTGCTTACTCAAAATTTAAATGAAAATGGTTATTTCTGAAGCTTTTAGGAGAAAATCTTGTCTTGCAAGGTACTGAAATAATTTGAATTGTGACAGTAAATGTCAGCCTCCATGCTGCCTCAAAAGCAGTTTAATGTTCTTCTGATATTAATGTCTACTATTAAAAATATAAAGTCTATCACTTCTTCCAGTGTGAAGCCAAAAATAAAGCAGGCCAGACCCATTTATCCTTTCACTGCTGTTTTGAACTTTTGGCTTGCTCTGCTGAAGAAAAAAGGTATAGTTTTCTTTTAAACATGAAGCTTAATGTGATCTTTGATCTTTGCACTTCAAAAAGTTTTTTTGCCTGGAACAGTCTTGCACAGATGAGTTATAAATCCCCGAAAACAGAAATTTATAATGGAAAAGCTGTCACCACATTAATTATGGTAGCATAAATGTAGTGCTGCTTGTATAGTTAGTCTTTACTGCTTAAAAATAAAAACAAGGAGAAGATAAGGAAGGTGTTCTGACATGGAGTCTATCCTCACAGTGCTCAGTGTCAAATGGTCAATATTTAGTCAACTGTTTTATAAAGTGATAGCTATAGTGCATTCCTTTGCATTTTTTTTTTCTTTTGAGAACTTTTATTTGTTGGTATATAAAAGATACATTTCTACCAACAGCTAGGAGTTGGAAAAGAGTGAAGATTACATATATAAAAAGGCTTCATTGCATGAGGAAAAAAATATCTTAGATGTTTACTTAGAAAAGCCATTAACTGGTTTAACTGGTTTACTTTTTTTTTTTTTTTTTCTTTCTTTTTCTTTCTTTTTCTTTTTTTTTCTTTGTCAGCAGTTTGGATTCAAAGACTTTACATTTAAAATTCCCTATCGATCTCCTGTAGGTCTTGTCTTCCTTCTGATTGCTTTTGGGCTTATGATGACTCTATAGGCTTTAAATGAATTTAGAGGAGAGGAGTCACTTAAACAAAATGTAAATGATCTAATATGGCAAACTTTGGAGGCATTTAATGGATTGTGTGTTTGTGTTTGGTTTAGACATGATAGTGAGAGTGTATGTTGTGACATATTAGTATGTATCTATTTGGCACAGGGAAAAAGCATAAATCATGGAACAGTACAAATTTCATGATGATAATCTTCCAGGGAATATCCAAAGAAAAGTCCAAAGGAAAAATGGTCTAGTGATACAGCACGCTGCGCTGAAAGGTTTTCTGTACTTCAAAAGATATACCAAAAGCAGAACAAATAAAAAAAAAATGCTTATGAAATGGAAATAGATACTTTTTCTGCCACAAAGTACTATCGTAAAGCTGACACTGCAATCCAAAGATTTTGGCCTTGGTTGCAGTATTTACGATCCACAGAATTTTAACTGTTCACAGCATATGTATTTAACCCTTTGCATGGTTCAGAATGTGACAGAAAGGTCTTTTAATATCACTGAAGATAAACAGAAACAGAGCATCTAGCTGTAGCAGTCCTGTTTTGGTACCTGTTCAGATGCTGGGTGTAACACAGAGAAAAAGACTTTATTTTTTTGGTTTGGTTTGAGTTGTCCCAGACTCTTCTCTGTGAAGTTGTCTGTGTCATTCTCTTTCTTCATATTCGTGTCATAATCTTCTTTTCTATTTCCAACTCTGTTTTAAAACAGATTTCTTCCTAACAGACAACTGAACATTAAACCTTCCATGGAAAGATATAATTGTAGGAATCTGAAGAGGGAGCAGCCCTTCTCAGGACTGGTCCTGGATGATGTTATGGGATCTGTCAGTACTGCCAAACATGTTCCTCTTATTCCAAGCATTGCTGGGCACAAAAAAACTGTTAAGTGCACGTTGAAATTAAAGTGTTTTCATCATTATCATTTCATTACACTACATTTTGACTGGTCTTCATTTTCCCTTCTGTATGTCATAACACACAGATCAGCCAAAAACAACACTGAAAAAATGCTGTTACTGTTGTCTCTGGTCACAAACCAGCATAGGCAAAATGAAGTGCACTCCTGCCATTACAGGCAAAGCAGCAAAATAGTAATGTCTTCTGCAGAATTCTTTAATTCTCCCCCCTGGTACAGGAGGTCTCAGTGATATCTGCCATCCCGGGATCCTGCCTTGGTATTGCCTCTAACAACGTGCTGTGTGCTGGCAGCACAACTCAATAGTGTTTTTAACATCCAGTGCTTTAATATTTTTTTTTTTTCTTGAGGTGGGAACTAGGCCTTGCTCAGATATTGGGTACTTTCCTCTCTAAAGGAAAAGGCAGCTATAACTCAGAGCAATTAATGCATAATAATACTTCATTGAAGACAGAGCAGTTTATAGGTCTCAAATAAATTGAACACCGAGCTAAAGACCATAGAGAAGCCCAATGAAATCTATAAGTTTCTTTGCCTTTGATAAGAATTTATCTTTAATTAACAAATTCAAAATAAGAACACACCTCCTTTTTTTCCTTTTTTTTCCCCTTTTTTTCCTTTTTTTTTTTTTTGTCCTTTTTCCTTCACGAAGGCAAGACCTTGCATTTGACATACAACAGCAAAAAAAACCCCATGTAATTCAGGATCCAGATTTTGCAATTTGGGTCCATCTGTGATAAGAACAGAGTGTGAACTCATGGAAATGCTTGTGTGAATTTTTAATAAATTGTCACTGGCCCATTATGATACAAGCTAGAAAACTGCACATAAATGCAGCAAGCAACTGCCATACACAAAAGAGATGCTTCCCTAACACAGAGTCCATCCCAGTCCAGAGCTCTCCAGTAAGGTGCAGAGAGTAACAACTCCCTGTAGCAGCATTTGACTTCATCTCACAGAGCTGCTGCAATGTTAATAACGGGGCATGTTCAGAAGCATTAAGTTCCTAAGGACAGGACACAGAACAACAAACACTGGGAGAAGCATTTGTATTCAATCTGGTAACCTGATTAAAACTAGTTAACTTATTTTCAAGCAAAAAGATTGCAAGCTAAACAAATGCAAGTATTTGTACTAGGTTCCAAATGCTAAAAAAGCTGTAAGGTTTAAAAAAAAGACATACCATTTCTTCTGGTCCTCAAATGATTTGCACTGATTTTTCTGTTTTTCCAAGGAAAATAAGAAAATAAAAGTTCATTTTAGGTCAAAGTCATTTTTATTTCATTATTTGATCATTTTTTTGGCAACCAAACCACACAAACAGATATTCACATGGCTCTAGTTTGTAGTTCTGGTGATGGCCATTTTCCAAGATGTATTTGGGAAACAGGCTCCCACAAGTCCATTTATTAGGAAGGGAAGTATATTTGGGATTTCATAATCCTTTCTTAGTTTACTCTTGTATTCAGTTTTCAGGCCTGCAAGGAAGGAAAAAATGAATCTCTTTAAGATGAAGCACAGAAATTTGAACTTAATACTCAATGTGAAGAATGAAAATTCTTTTTCTGGATATAGTTTAAACACTCCTTTAGTAAATCTTGTGGACACACAGTAATAATCTGAATTATGTTAAGATATGCAAATAGTTTTCTATGGAAACTAGAAAAAGCTGCAAACTTTAAATTCCAGATGGAGTTCTTATTAAGGAAACCTTGTACTTTTCAAAATCCTATTTCTCCATCTGCTTGTAATATCTTTCAAATGTCTCTCTGTATATTTGTAATGGTGATTTCTTTGGGCCGTATTCTTTATTGTTTATTGCATAATTCCAGTCATTCCCCAAAAATGCAAATATTCACCTTATCATTCAGTAAGGACTAAATTAATTTCTTTGCTGATCTGCACAGGGGAAAGTGCTGTAATTGCAGCATCTCAGCAAAAAAACAGACTGTGTTGCTTGAAACTTTCTTCTTCCTCAAACCCTCTGCAGAGAGTTTTGTGCTGGGGCCCCTCACCCGTCCTTGTGGTCTGACTCATTCTGACTCACTGAGTTTGAGAAAGCAGGCAGCTTTAGTCCTTTCTGGAAAAGTGCAAAGAAGGAGCAATCCTGCTCCAGATAAATGCAAATAAGTAAGCTGCAAGCATCTGGGAAAAAGCAGTTAGAGAAGTGAGAATTTTTTTCTTGTCATCCACTATTCAACTGCAGCGTAATTTTGCTTGTTGTTTTATTTATTATTTTTTTTTCCTGACTTAGGAAATTAAGTTCATAGGTTGTGAATTCAAGCTCAGTACATGATTTGAGTAATAGGCCACATTAGGTTAAATTTCTATTTCATACTGTTGTTTGGAGATGCTTATCCAGTCATTTCAGTTTAAGAATGCAAGGAATTTCATTGACTTCAGTACATTTTTCAAGAGCATTAGCTTAAGCCTTGACTGATTTACTTGGAGAAATGTTATGGTTTCTCAAAGAACATTCTTGCCTCTCACCTTATTTGCTTGCACGTTCCTGAGAAGATAACGCAAAAGCTAGAGGTTCACCCTGCTGATATCAAAAAATCCAAATCAGTATTTACTAGAAACTGCTTCCAGTAGGTGACAGCTTTTAGCTGTGAACATCACAGAGCTGTAGTAATAAAGTAACTGCACCTGTCCTGAGAGCAACAATGGAAGGAGAGTGCTGGCTGCTAAGGAATCCTCAGCCATTCCAGCTTCCATAGGGTGCATACAGGTGGCTGTTCACCAGGGATCCCCCAGTTGGAACTGGAGGTTGAAATATTGTATTTTTTCCAAGTATAAAAGCAGTATTTCACACAAATGTAAAGCCTGCAACCTCTGCAGTAGCCAGATGGTGTCAGTCTTGTATTGAAGCTTTATAATTACTCTCCCCTAGTGCTTAATAGACTATAATCTACTCACATTTACTTTTTACCTGTGCTTGCCTAGAAGAATGAAGAAGAAAAAGAAGAAAATAAAAATAAAAGAAAAGGAAAGGAAAAAGAAAAAGAAGAAAAAGAAAAAGAAGAAAAAGGAGTGACTTGCCAAAGTCTGCTATGAGCAGGTCACACAGACTGTCCTTGAATTGCAGTGAATTTCTGCAGAGCAGAATGCAAAATCTGAATTTGCTTTTAAAAATTGCCTGATCCATCTCATTTGATTTTATTGTCAGAATGACTGACTCCCACGGAAACACTTCTTATCAGCAAGAGAGACACAGAAGATAAAGAGTGCCTGCAAGATTTTAAATGGACTAAACCTGCCTAGAATTGGGGAAAACAACAGCAGTAAATGACAGACCATTTTAAGGCAGGCACCATTACCAATAAAAAAAAAAAAAACAAACCTCATTATATGCAGACCCACAACATCACTAAAATGGTAATTATTACATAATCCATTAGTTAATACAAACATTATGGGCTTTTGGATGAGCTGTAAAACCAAGTTCTTGGCTACTCTTAACTTCAGAAGTGTTTTGGCACTTTGGCCAAGAGCTGGGGTGTTAACACGAGGGCTCTGGCCAAATTCCATTTGGGTAACTATATTTTGCCTAACTGACATTTGCCTGTAATTTAGTTAGATATATTATTATTCCTTGCCTGTCTCATACTGTAGTACAGAGCTTCTGTATTAAGAGCTGCTGCTGTCTTGCCAGAGGTTTTAATAACCCAATGACTGGTGAAAGGATTCCTGTTAGCACCAGAACAGGGACTGCAGTCAGTGCTTTGGGAGTTTAGAGAGAAAGTGCTTTATAGATAAATGTCCATAACCAAAGCTTTGTTTCAAATATTGCAGATACCCTGGAAGCCTTGGCATTTGCTAGTGATGCTGAACTCCTGAGACTGCTGGCAATATTTAGCAAATTGGTTGGCATCCCTGCCGAGCCTTGGACAAATAAACCAAGAAACCTGATAAGAGGGCTCAAGAAATATATGCTGTGTGTCTTTTCCTTAGTTGAATTTAAACTATTTATTTAAACTATTTATTTTAATAACTATCTACTTAGTGGTCTATCCAAAGGCTGTACACTGCTTCAAGTCTGAGGAGCTTCTCTTTCCAGAAGCAGACTTGACAGGGTCACCTGACTGTTCTCCTGTGGGGATTGAGTAGGGGTTTGTGTTGTGACTGCATCATTGTTTTTCAGACAGGGTGTTTTGGAGGGTGTCCTTAGGACATTTGCCCAGTCTCCTCTGGAAGATTATTCCCTCACGGGATCCTCTGGAATAGGAATGTTTTATTGTCTGTTTTTCATGTACATCATCTTAAAGAGTGGAGCCAGGACTGTTCTAAGGAAAGGCACTCATCATGGCAGCATAAGTTCCTCAGAACATGGTTTTGCAGGACATTTGTTGGGGTAGTTTGTTCTGCACAGTGGTGCTAATATGGATGAGAAGCTGCCCTTGGCAGCTATCAGAGGGTAAGCCCAAGTCAGTGCAGTTATTGCTGAGTCCTGCAGTCCTTCCTGCCTTCTTGGACTTCTGACGGGCCACGTGTACCAATAAAATGATCATCGCCACAGTGAGGGTTGGGGTGTTCTCCTGTGACTGCTCACAATGTCTGTTAGCCCAGCCTGTGGCGTGTGTTTGACTGAACCAGCCAGAACTCTCCCAGACAGTACCGGGGCTTGTTTCTGGGGATAGCATTGGACTCTTCTCCCTCTGTGGCACCAAGGATGGGACCACTCTGCTGTGGAGTGGCAGAGCGTTAAGCTGAGCAGATGACACCTCTCCAGAGACAGTTATGTTTATATTTGGGGAGCTGAAAGAGAACTGGAGTTGAAACCAACCTGTAAATGCCAAATCCTTATAGTTGTGTCCCATTGTTAGGATTGTACTTGGCTCTGCTGACAACACTCAGTCCTGGGAAACCAAGACAAGGGGAGAAGGAGACATATCAAAAGTTTTCCTGCCCCGTGGATTACATACCCTGTTCTGCCTGACATAGGTAGGCATACAAGAGACTGCAGCAGCCTGGCTAGTTTGTGCAGGGAAGCTGAAATCTATTTGCTCTGTATAACAGTCAGGGTACTTTGGGACCTCTTTAAGACTAAGCAGGCCATGGAGATGGAAAATCCTTCTGACCATTGTGGTCTCTCAGCTTGCATTCATCAAGGCAGAGGACCCCTCCAAAATTCTGCAGCTGCTTTCCTTCTCCTGCTGTAGTGAACCTCTTTGCTAGTCTGGATTTAGTTTGCTCATTTTATGCCTCAGGAAAAATGGTAACACCTCTCTTTTCACAGCCTGACATCAGTGGGGTCTTCCCATCACTGACAATTCATAGGCAGCATCACCATATGCAGCATGGGAGTCAGAGATGAAACCATTGGTTTCCAGTTTTCCCTCCTGTATCTTGCCACTGTGAAATAGGTTGTTCTCCTCCAGCAGCAATGACCTCCATTCCCCCCACCCTTCTATCCTTAAAAAACATTATACTAGGCTTGGCATTCTGTGAGTGTTCTGTCTCACTAAAAATGTGATGAAACAAGCAGTGAAAGCTGGTACTGTGTTGTATATAGAGAAAAAGCAATACTTCATGATTTTTATGATGCAAAACATCACTCCCAGTGGGTAGCTCTCTGTTCATCATGCTTGTTGCTATGCAGAATCTGAGGAAATGCTGGCTCTCACACAAATGAGTTTACAATGTATTTTATGTGTTATAAAGTCAAAAGAACAACTTGTTTCCAAATGAAAATAAATACAAAGAAAACCAATTATGTAGAATGGAAACCAGATGATTCCAATTTTCCCTTTTGCTCTGTTGAAGTTTGATTTCTTCTCCCAGGCGTGCTACTCTAAGAGTTATAATCTAGTAGTACCCTATTTGTGGGTTTAGTGGCTACTTAAGAGTCTTAAGAAACCTTTGTCTTTCTGGATTACTTTTTCCATTTAGTTCATAAGCTTAAAAAAGGGTTTTCCCAACTCAGTTGTACTCCTGAATCCATGAGGAATTTAAACAAAGGGGTATATTCTGTTTCTGCCTTGCTGTGATGCAATTCCACAATAAATCCCTTCACTTCCAAGTTTACCTGGATCTACATAAATGTAAATCAGACCAGAATTTATCCACTAAAAATGCAGCTGGTTCAGACATTGGCTTAGCATGGCTGGCATGAATGATTTCACTGTATTTAGAGATCCAGCCAGCTGTCTTCCAACTAAATTTCCTTTTAGGCTCTTTTTTTTTATATCCCCTGGTGGTAATATGGGTTGTGATGATGAATTACCTTACCTAGCAATGCAGGATGTAGAGTGGCAGAAAACATTGAAACACTGGGAGAGTGTTGGCTGGTGCTGACGGTAAAAGTACCATCCACACCCTGCAAGTGTCTGAATCAGTGAAGCCATAAGACATTTCCAAACATGCAGTATGAATTAGAAAAAAAGGTTCTTTTACGCCCTTGTTATTGTCATTGCTGTAAAGAAAGGAAATTAGCAAATTGAAATCAATGGTCCTTCCCAGAACAAGGTCTTCCTTATCACAGGACATGCCACGCTTATCCCTTGTTACATCCTAGCTCACTTTTGGTTTTCACAAGTCATAATGAACTTATCTGTGATTTATTCACATTTACTCAAGCACAACTAATACTTGGGTGGTGCCATGTTCCAGGAGATTTGTAAAGTAAATGAGAGAGACCTTTAATTACATGGTTAGTTTTGGAGCTTTTGCTTTTCACAGCCATTGCTATAAAATCTGCAGGCAGCAACTTCAGCCCCATTCAGAGTCCTTTGTGCTCTGCTGGCAATGCAAAAGGTCAAAAAAGCTGCCATTGGCAGCTAACTGAGGATTTTTCTGGCTGCACATTGCCATTTGGCTACACCCGTTGTGGCCAGAGGAAGATTTGCCTGTATATTTTGGGGTAGTTTCTATAGGGAACATGGTGGAGAACACTGGCCATTCAGCATCCAGATCATACTAGGGATAGAGTAAGTATGGAACAACCTCTTGAACAAGGAAGTTGAAAGAAGTTTCTCCTCCTTTGCTACTACATGGCTTCTTTGAATCCTTGCTGGAAACAGACAAGGAAGGAGCCTCATATATATGAGGCTGTTACTAAATTTTTAATTACTTCCAAGAAAACATAAAATTATTTTAATCTCTAATGGCCTTGAATGACCATGTTTTGGTTTCTTTTAAAGTGTTTAAAGTAAGAAGTTTAAGCAGAATTGATGGTTTCTTTGGAAACATGGATCCTTGATGTCTATTGTTTTTACAAATTCTTTTGTTACTGAATAATTTTGAGAACCTTGGAATTTCCAGGTTAACTTCCAGGAATCACAGAATCATACAACAGTTTGAGTTGGAAGGTACCTTTAAAGGTCATCTAGTCCAACCTCCCTGCAGTGAGCAGACTGGACCTTTACAAAGATACAAGGAAGGGGGGGTTATTCTGAAACAATGGACGTATCTTTATTCTGAATTTCTTTGACTATTTTCGGACGACAAAGTAATGGACATGAATTTTGCTTAATGCTTACACAAAAGGCAAAAGAGAAGAACATTGCTGGTTTTATTAAGTGTTTCCTTGTGGTAGTGGTAAAAGATATTGTAAGGGGTTTTTTCCAGTTATTTCTTGATATCTCCCTTAGTGGAAGTTTTTCCCACCTTCTCAGCATGGTTGAGCAATGAAGGCACAAGCCAATAGGCTCATTATTTTATATTTATGAGATCTAAAAAGGGTAGAAGAAATGGGATACTGTCCACCAGGTGATTGCACTGCCACTTACAAAAGTCAGAACTGGAAAATTTTGCAGAAGAGACCTCTTTCCCTTTCACAAGATGGGACATATGTGCAAAGTAAATGCTGGTCTTGTCTTTTCAGGGCTCTGACACAGAAATATTTCTCCCCTTTGCAAAGTGAGGGTGATATTATTAGTACAAAAATTGGAAAATAGGACAAAAGGTTATGAGATTGAAAATGAGACTGAACAGCATCTGTAGGTAAACTCAATCTTTTCCCGTCTTTCTGTGTTGTGATTAGAAAAGAAGGCCAGTGGACACATATTTTTTCATCAGGGAGGTAGGTATATTTGCAGCACAATCTTCATAATTTTGATATTGCTATCATGGGATTATTAAAATTAGAATGGTGAAAGAAATCAGTGTGCTACTCTTCACATTGACCAGGGAGCTGCTGCTTTCAAATCAAATACTCTGCCCTAATAGGCCACTGGATATACCAGAAGTCAGCCACAGTAATGGTTACAGAACAGTCAGGCAACAATACTGCTCTTAAATTATCTCAAGGGGCAAGAGACACAAATGGGAACACAGAAAGTTCCACCTCAACATGAGGAAACACTTCTTTACCGTGAGGGTGATGGAGCACTGGAGCAGGCTGCCCAGAGAGGTTGCGGAGTCTCCTTCTCTAGAGGCTTTCAAAACTCACTTGGATCTGTTCCTGAGTCCCTGCCCTGGGTGATCCTGCTCTGGCAGGGGGGTTGGACTCGATGATCTCCAGAGGTCCCTTCCAACCCCTGTTATTCTGTGATTCTATGATTCTATGAACAAGGGTAAGAAGCCTGAGTACAGGTGAGTGCAAGAAGCTAAGTAAAGGAAAAAACAAGGAAAATGAAAGAACACAGAAATAAAGATGCAGATATTTGGTGTAAAGTTAAAGTTTCAGTGAAAATCACTGGGACTATAATGGAAGTGGACAAATTTTCTAAATTATGAGCTAGAGTATTTAACACATCTTTTTTAATTCGTTCCATTAGTATCAAGGTGATACTAAAATGATATTGCTCTGAAATGGAATTTGGGTTGACTGGTAAATTTGGATACTTTTAAAAGGAATATTATCTAAATGGAAACTTGTTTAAAGTATTTCTGCTTTTTAGTTGTGTGTTGCCAATCACCACTGAAACAGACCTCACTTAAAAAAAACCATGAACTAAAACTTATTTTAAATTATGCTAACACTGATTTTGAATTTTTGGCAGAGGCCCAGAAAGAATTACTTGAGTTTTGCACATAGATTTTTAAGAGTCTTATCTGAAATTCATAAATATAAGTGGAAATTTAACTTTTTTTGAGGGAATTGTGTTATATTGTATTCATGTAATATTTTAAAATATGCCAAAGGCTGTTGGAGTGGATTTTAGGATATTTTAGCAATTCTGCCAATCTCAATAAAATAAAATAAAATAGCATATTGGAGGCTGTTTTCAATATCAAGAAATTGTTGTCAACTTGGTTTTCCCTGTCAAAAAACATGAGCAGTGCTTTTCAAGTGATTAGGGAGTTTGTCATTTCAGTAGGTACTGAGAGTTCTGATTTTGATCCAAACTTTGTGATGCAGAATCAGCTTTGCCATAAATTCAAATACACCAAGATCCAAGGAGGTTTAGTGCTAAAACCAGATATCAATGAAGACCCATCTTTAAGTTTGAGAAATCTCCTAAGATCTGTTTGACATTTCACAGTGCTGTCAATAGAGTGACTTCATAAAATGCACTAATACAAAAGGTAAAACGAATGAGCTGATGTAAAATCAGTGTAATAGCAAAAGAACTGGGTGGGTTTTTACATGAAAGATTAAATAATTAATTTTCTTCTTCCATTTTTGACATCTCATCCCAGCTCAGGCAAAAGTGTGGGCTGAGAAGACAGCTACGCTAGGTAGGCAGCCAATTAAAACAGACTTTCGTAAAAGAGCAGGATGATTTTTCAGGACAGGCATCGTGAGCACCAATATAACTTCCTAAATGTCTCACAGATGCAGACTGAAAGAAATTGCAACCCCCTCCCAGTAAAAATATCTTAGCCACCTCAAAGAAGAGACCATCTGGAGGCTTACTCACTTTGGAAGATGCTGAGTTGAGTGAAAGTCCAAATAACTCTACAAAAGAGATGCTGAGGAATAGCAGTAGACTCAAAAGTGATTTAAAGTAATGTATATCCAAATTAATTTGCTTCAGTACCACTATTACTTAATCAGTTGGATGATCACCATATTTGCAAAGTCTAGTCATAGATCAGAGCTCATTTTGAAGGACTGCAAAATAAGTGCTGTCATATGTATTTACACTAAAAAGTCCAGTAATATTTCAATAATAGATCCAATAGAGTTAGTTACAATTTGCTCTGGCAACTCTATTTTCAGACTAGTTTAAGGTACTTTCAGGCAGTCTGAGAAAGATTTAAGCTTGTTCTCAGGTAGCTTAGGAAAATAATATTCACAAAGCCTCTGAAATGATCTCTGAATTAAAACACATGACTCCCATTAAAATCAGCCAAGTTTCCAACCAAATTTCTGTGTCCTTCTTTGAAAACCAAAGGGCAGTGGCTGAAGAGTTGGAGTGTTACAGATTTTTACCCACATGTTTTTCATTAAGTTTAATAGAAGTCATACACATCAACAAAATGTTTCTAAGGGGCTGGGAGTTGAAACATGTCAGGCCAGCTATTGGTCAACACTGGGGCCAATACACTTCGGTCCCTTCATTAGAAATCTGGATAATGGGAAAGGATGCACCCTCAGCAAGTTTGCAGGTAATACAAAATGGGGAAGGGAGTGGTTAATAGACCAGGTGAGTGTTCTGCCACCCGTAAGGACCTCACCAGGCTAGAGAAATGAGTCAACAGGAACCTAATGAACTTAGAGGGAAGTGACAAGTCCTGCACCTGGAAAGAACAACCCCAAGTACCAGCACAGACTTGGGGCTGACCAGCTGGAAAACATCTTGGCAGAAAAAGACTTGGGTGTCCTTATAGAGACCAAGCTGGTTATGAGCCACCTATGTGTCCCTGGAACAAAGCAGGACCTGGGCAGCATTAGGCAGAATGGTGCCAGCAGGTTGAGGGATGATTGCCAGCTTTTCAAGTGAAGAGGCAATAGCAAAAGGAATGTGCTAATACTCAAAAGACGTGACTCCATCTCCCTAGAGGAGTCTGAGCTGTGACTGAGAGGTGCAGCACAGCCATCCACCCAAGGTACTTGGAGTAATATCAGATTACCAACTCTCTGGTTCCTAGTTTTCCTGGCTGCTTTTCTCCTGGATTTGCTGGTTTCTGTTTTGTTGGCCTGAGCATTGTAGATCCCTTGTGTTTGCAATCTTTATGCCAAGAACCGACAGAGTAGGAAATAGAGGACTGTCTTCAGAAGAGAGTCTTCTGACTGACTGCTAGTGCAGGGTCTATAGCTTGAAATTTTCTCCTGCTTGACTCCTATTACCATCTTGGCTTTTTATGTGGTATGAAAGTACAAGGTTTTGTCATGTTATTTCCATATTTCTCTTTTCTAGTCTGAGACTTCTCTTTGGTCTTTGTTTCTTTCTTTGCACAGCAATTTTTCTTTCATTAGTTTTACCGTGGATAAGTTGAATTGATCCTGTCCTAGTGACTGGAGATTTTTATGTCTCAGCCCTCAGTCTTATCCTTTAAGTTATTGTTATAGTGTAATTACTTATCTACATCTATTTACTCTTTGGTGGATCTGGGATTGTTAAAAATTGGGCAGATTGGGCCCTTTCCAATTCATGTGAAGTTCATACCAATACAACTGGGATTTAGGAACCTAAATTTATTTCAGGATCTATGTCTTATTGCCTCTAGGTAATATCCATAAATGACTTAGGAAAACAGTCTTAAAGCTATATTGTGGTGCCAAATTGTTTTTCAAAAACACCCTAAATTTCATCCTGCAGACTGTATAAATTTAGCAGCATAAGAATAGGAATTAAGAGAGAATAGTTCAATTCTCTTTGCTGCCTGAGAATGCTGAAATGGAGGTCAGGCATCAGCTCCTAATGATTCCTGTGAGTGGGACTCTGCTCTTTCTCATATTAAGAATATCAAGAAGACTTTCCCCAATGAGGGAAGACTGACTCTGGTAAAAGGATAGAGAAGTTAGAGCTTCCAAATGGAGAAAAGAGAGTGCACAGTTGCTCTAGCAGCTGAAATCTCCCCATTACTGCATTGTTTTCTACAGCACTCTGAATGCAAAGCCAATTTTGCTTTAGACTTTCAGGTTTTGCCTCCTTCCAGCCTTTCCAGAATTGAAAGAGTTGCTTCTTAGCTCATTTAACCTATGCAAAAGGAGAAACTGCTCAACTCCAGACACATGTCTCATAATACCTTTTGGTAGGGCTGTGCTATGTATTGCTTTGTAAAAAATGCCAAAGTAGAACAAATTACATTGAGCTGTTGTGTAGAAAATAGCAAAAGAAAACAGAAACCTGATATTTTATGATACAGGCAGGAAAGAACAGTCTCATGTATGCTTATGGCTTACAAATCTGTGGAAGCTTTTGTAACTGGCGTCCAGCCCTCACTTTATACATTACTCAGTGTAAAGGGTGATGTCACAGAAGGATTAGGTTTAATCCTGGACAAGAATGCCTTGTGATGACTCAACAAGGAGTAGAAAGAGGGAGCTAAATCAGCTTAAAGCCAGGCTTTATGGGTTTGGATGGAATCAGCATTTTGCATGTGTGGTCATGCTTTGCACATAACAACACGCTTGATTCCCGATGATACTCTGTCTACGACTTTCCTATTCCTGCCTCCCATTCTGGCATGCTGCTGGCCCAGTTTCTGGCTGTCACTAACACAGAAGAGAAGACAATGTTCCACGATCAGTACAACGAAAATTTTAATTAGCAATAGAGCTCTTTGCATCACATAAGTCTCATAGCGCAAATAGGCAATAGATAGATCAAGGCAGGTATTCAGTTGTCATGTAGTGAAAAATGTGGCTGCTAAATAAGCAGCTTTAATTCTCAAGTTCTGTTGGTAGCCTTTGAATCTTCTGTCTAGCAAAGCACAGGCATAGTTTTAGGTGACCAAATCTGCTCACCTGCTAGATGGTTGACATGGATCATTCATTGCTTCCTCCGATCTCAGAGATCTGCTTAGCCCAGCTGAATGACAGCAAGAGGACAGACGGGTCTTTCTGGAGGGGATAGGCCTGCAATTTGTGTTCAAACTACTGATGAGCCTTTGCAACAAGCTCTTTAGTCAGACCATCACTTACAAGGGAATCAGCTAGGCAGGCCAGTGCTCAGGGAATCACTACATTGCCAGCATCAGAAACAAAGGGTGAGTGATTTGAGTGTTACCTAAAATGCTCACTGCAAAGCAGGTCTATTCTCATAACTAGTACTGAAGAAAACTTTCTTGTATTGAAATGAAAGCAAACCATTCACAGAGATTTATAGAACATTTAATTTAACTCTTATTGGAAAAGCACCAGCATCCTGTTTGGGAAGGTAACAAATGGAAAGTTCCTTTGCAGCTCATCATGACCCTGATAGGTATTTCCTTATTTATTTGTTTTGGAAAGTATTATGAAGTGAATGATAATTGTTGCAGAGATGTTTTAGTTTCTATTTCGGGGTGGTATGATTAAAAAGTTTTATTTAGATTTTCATCAGATTAAGAAATGAGGACTGTGATGATATATCCCAGTGTAATGTTTCTTTACTCACACTCTTGCTTTTAGTCTCAAAAACAATTACCTCATTGAAAGGTGCCATTTAAGCAAAATAGATTTTTAAAAGACTTGCAGCTTTATTTCAAAAGTTTGCTAGACAGTGTGGGGCTGCTATAAAAGCTCAGTTTTGCAACTGTCAATTTAAAATTTGAAATAGGAGGGACAGATCTGCTCCATATGTAAGTCCCCAAGCGTGGATGTGATAGTTGGGATTAATTTGGTCTATTATTTTCGGTTACTCAACTTTTAAATAACTATTGCAAGATCTGGAGGTGTAAGAAGAGAGTACAGGAAGGAGATTGTAGCAAATGGAATAAAAATGAGACATCCCCCTAAGCTTTTTCACTTAGGGAGTATAAAATTGCATGATATTTCACAGTTAAAATATTGTGTAAACTGGAAATACATAAATCAATGGCAGTGGTTATCTGACAGCTCTTTGTCACCCTTTGCATTACTGTTTTGACATCCCAGTCACTTCCCAGTGGACAGTTGTCAATCGAACTGTCAAAACCACATCCTAGCTGGAATAGTTTTGCAGAGAGGCTACAGGTCTCAGTCTGAGGCTATGAGGGAATCCCAGCAACCTGGGCACATGGAGGAGAAGTGGAGCAGTCCTCATGACAGAAGGTAATAGATGCAGTCAGTCTATATAATAACTGGTGATTATAACAATAACTGGTGATCCTTTCATCACTATGGAAAAGTGTTCTGGTAGGGAGGGTATCTTCTTTCTCCTCAGTCCAGGTGCAGAGTTTTTTCTTGGGAGGTTTTGGCTTTTGGGAAGAGTCAACATTAATATTCATCAGGAATTGGTAAATTGCTATGACAGCATCTCATAATCCATCCCTCCTACAAAGCCTTCTTAGTCTATCTCCTCTTCAAGTATGGAGGACAAAAGGAGAAATACATTTCAATATCCTGTATTTCCAAGAATGATCTGGAAGAGATTTTAGAGCACTGATAATAAAAAAAAAAATATCAAAACAAGCAGATCTGCAAAAGGACTAGGGGTTTATCCACTAAAGAGTTGAGGAAGTTCTGGAAAGACCTGTATGTAGCTGAGAGTAATTATGATCCCCAAATCTCCTTTTCAGCTGCAGCTAACTCAATACAGACGCCTAAACTCACCAGGGGCCTCTTTCTTTGATGTTAAACATTACTATTATGGGAATACAGTTCTGTGCAGCCCATCTCAGACTGCCCCAGTATGAGAAGCTCAGAAGAAAGGAAGAAGGGAAAGTTGAGGGGAAGGTGATTTTAAGTTTAGGTTTTATTTCTCATTATTCTACTCTGATCTGATCAGTAATAAACTCTGATTTGATTAGTAATAAATTATTTTCCCCAAGTCAAGTCTGTTTTGCCTGTGGTGGTAAATGGTCAGTGATCTCCCTGTCCATATCTTGACCCATGAGCCTTTTGTCATAGTTTTCTGACCCTGTCCAGTTGAGGAGGGGAGCAATAGAGGAGCTTGGTGGACAGCTGACATCCAGCCAGGGTCAATACACCACAACCTTAAAAGCCAGGCTTTGACATTCCAAAGTTTTGTTCCTGTTGGGTCATTCAGGAGGTTGTGGAAAGGGGGATAAGATAAAATCCATAAGCAATAAAGTGTCATCATAGCCATTAGCACATTATAATGTGACCCTCAGGGTTCCGTACTGGGACCAGTGCTGTTTAATATGACAAATGACATAGACAGTGGTATTGAATGCACCCTGAGTAAGTTTGCAGATGACACCAAGCTGAGTGGTGCAGCTGACATGCCAGAGGAATGAGATTCCGCCCAGAGGGACCTAGACAAATGGGCCCATGTGAACCTCATGAGGTCCAACAAAGACAAGTACAAGGTCCTGCACCTGAGCTGGGGCAACCTTGGTATTAATACTGGCTGGATCGTGAAGGAATTGAGAGCAGCCCTGCAAAGAAGGACTTGGGGCTACTGGTGGATGAAAAGCTGGACATGAGCCATCAATGTGTGCTCTCAACCCATAAGAGAAGCCACATCCTGAGCTGCATCAGAAGAGCAGACAGCAGGTTGAGGGAGGTGATTCTGCTGCTCTACTCTGCTCTGGTAAGACCTTACCTGGAGTACTGTGTCCAGCTCTGAAGTCGTTAGCACAAGGAGGACATGGACCTGATGGAGCAGGTCCAGAGTAGGGTCACAAAAATGATCAGACTGCTGGAACACCTCTCCTATGGAGAAAGGTGGAGAGAGTTGGGGTTGTTCAGCCTGGAGAAGAGAAGGCTCTGGGGAGATCTTATTGTGACCTTCCCATACTTAAAGGGGGTCTATATGAAAGATGGGACAATCCTTTTAACAGGGCATGTTATGATAGGACAAGAGGCAATGGTTTTAAACTAAAAGGAGGTAGATTCAGACTAAATATAAGGAAGAATTTTTTTACAATGAGGGTGGTGAAACACTGGCACAGGTTGCCCAGAGGGGTGATAGGAGTCCCATTCCTGGAAACATTCCAGGTCAGGTTGGGTGGGGCTCTGAGCAACCTGATCTAGTTGAAGATGACCCAGCTTACTGCAGGGGGAGTTGGATTAGGTGGTATTTAAAGATTCCTTCCAACCCAAACCATTCTATAATTCCATGATATCTTACATAACCAAAATACTAACTAGGGGAATTCAAGGTTTAGAGTGACTTTACTGATTATCATGTGAGACAATTTGGGTACAAATGCTTTTGCCCTGGGATTGACTAAGTCAAAACAATTAAAAGACATATCTCTATTTTTCCTTCCATGAGCCTCTGCAGTAAAGTGCTATCCTTGCTCATGGTATGAGATTGGGATCACAGTTCAATTGGTGCCAGATTAGGCTGTTTCAGAAACACATCTCAGGAAAGACCAAAAGGTCAGGATTAATTCCAGTTACTCTGTTCCAGGAGGTCTCTTTCCACTCCCAGAAGCTCTCCAATGACCTGCCATTTCATGTAGTCTGTCTATTTCACTTTTGCCTTAACATTCATTCCTAGATCTCACCAGTCGAAACATTTAGATGCTCTGGGAAAAGGAGAAGCCCACCCCTCTTGGCAACTCTGGGAAAGACTTTTAAGTTGGTTTCATGCTTCAGTGTAAAGCAGTAAATGTAATCTTGTAGGTAAGCATTTTACATACCCACTGGATTTGGTTTCTCAACCAAGATGGATAGAGAATATGCCCTAAGAAAACCTGGTCATGTTCATAAATTAGATTAATTTTGAATTGCTCAGTAAATGTCAGCTCTAAGGATGCACAAAACTACAGTTTTAGTTGTCCATGGAAACTGGGTTAAAAAAAAAAAAAAAGAAACCACATCAGACATTTATGTACCATTCATTCCTCGACTGAAGGATACATGCCTATGAACAGCTATTTCTGAGGTTTTTTCCAGTTCCCAGGTACAAATCATTGGTTCTAGAGACATAATGTGATAAAACTTCTTAGGCTGAGTTTTGTTTGGTATTGGTAAGACAGGAGGTTTGGAACTGCCAGGCATTTCTTTCTAACTCTTTCCAATTTCTTTCACTGGTCAGTAGAAATTAATGAAGATCTAACCAAAAGCAGAATTTTAACTGCCCTGTAATCATTCTGGCACAATAGGAAAAAAAAAAAAAATTATTATATATTTCCATTTTTAATTACAACATTATTACTCTTGTATATATCAGAAATAAGTATATTTTAACTGTAAATTTGTGAATTTAAAATTAATTTGTTGGTGCTGAGTGAGGTATAATACACTTAAACACTAATTCTGAGCATTTCAGAACTAAATAGGAATAGATATGTAATTCAAGAGTATATAGGAAAGTGCAGAAGGATTTTTTTAGGCTTAAGTAACTACATAGCAACAAAAATACATAGTATTTACTGATACATTCTGTGTTTCTCAGAGTATATTTAGTGACAGTTTCTACTACGTAAAGTATTTATATACATCCTTATGATTTCCATATCCTCATATCTATTCTTGGTGACAATTTTGTATATGGTTTGGTTTTTTTTTTCTTTTTTATGTAAAGGAAGTGAATTGAATGAGCTTTCAGGTTATTAATTAAACATAGTAGCAATAAAATAAAAATTAAAAATAAGCTTTTATATACAAAACCTTTAGCTAGACTGTACATATCTTCCTCTACTCTCAGACTCCTGCCTAGGTTGATTTCTGTTGAGTCAAGTCTGTCCAGGACCCCCAGATAGTTTGTCTGAGGGTGACCTAAGGAAGGGGAGCACTCAGCTGGAGGCAGAGGTTGTCGAGAAGGTCATACTCACTCGTGGCAGCCAACAGGAGGGTGATAAATGTGTAATAAATTCAGGAGCTGGGAGCCAGGGTGGGAATACTGAGCTGAGAGTGTGGAGCTCCAGGGCTGCAGGAGAGCAAAAGAGAACTCAGAGGGGGAACTTAAGGTATAGGGAAATATTCAGCAAAGGGTTTTGGAGTAGAATGATGACAGGTGGGAAAGAAGGGTTGGGGTTCAAAAAGGATTATGAAGGCTTTATTTCTATAGTTTGGAGGTTTGGTGTTTGCAAGGACTGGCTCTGGAGGAACAGGGTGATTAGTTTAGTGAAAGGTATGGGAAAATTATTGTCAGAGATGAAGTAAATCTAAGCAAGGATAGCTGGGGAAGAAGATAACACTGGAGTGGCTTTGTTATGGGAGGAATGGCAGAGGCCTTGGGAAAAGAAAATGTGAGAAGGGACCCTCAACACAGCATGTGTTTGGAGCAGTTTTCAGGCAGGAAGGACTAGGAGATTTGAGACTTGAGACAGAAGGGACTGAGGATGGTAGGGTGTTGAGGGGGAGGTTAGTGTTGCCAGTCTAGGGAATGATATTTTTATCTGGGCCCTGACGTTAGAGCAGGGGAACACACACAGATAACTGCCTCCCCATCCTCATGCAAAGAACAGCCCTTCCCTTATTCTTTGTTCATAGCAATTACAGTAGTCCTGTTTAGACTAAAACACCCAGAGAACACCCATAAAGTCATGAATGACTAATTCTGAGTGATCTGGGGAATTAATGTCAGGGAAGACAACAGGTCTGGCTGAACAGGGGTCTTTTGCTGGGACTTGGGGAAAAAGAGGAGAGTTTACCTCCTTTGGAAGAAGGGGCAAATATTTCAGGATGGGTACAGGGAACTCATTAGGTCATGCAGAGAAAAAATTAGAAAGGCAAAAGCCCAGCTGGAGCTCAATCTGGACACTGTCATAAGGGACAAGAAAAAAAGTTTTTACAAATACATTAACATTAAAAAGAGAGCCAGGGAGAATCTCCATCCTTTATTGCATGCTGGGGAGGAACATTACAACTAAGGATGAGGAAAAGGCTGAGATACTTAATGCCGCCTTTGCCTCCTTAGTCACACCAGCTACTACCCCCAGGGTATTCAGCCTCCTGAGCTGAAAGATAGGGACAGAGAGCAAAACCCCCAGGATGAATCAGTTAATGACCTTCTACAACACCTGATCTTTCACACATCCATGGGGCTGTATGGCATCCACCTGAAGGTATTGAGGGAGCTGGCACAGGAGCTTTGCCACGCCTCTCTCCATCATTTATCAACAGTC
>JANHGN010002652.1:0-32995 GCA_024605025.1 Megaceryle maxima
AATCCTCGAGGGTATAAAAGTCTGTGTGCTCTCAATAAAGCTGATTCTGGTTGCACCTTCAACCAGGGTCCATGCCTCCATATGCCGCACTGCAGAAAGTCCCTGCTATCACTTCTGATCAGATCTTCTTGGATGCAGTCTGCTCTGCTTAGCAGTTTCTCTTGATGCTGCAAACTCCAATCTCCTTACTTTAGCTCCATCTCAAAATCTTCAGTCTCAAAGACTTTGAGTTTATTCAATGTCTTCCAGAAGAGGACAACCTCTACCTTTTCAGGGAGTTCCAGTAGATAAAGTTTCTCCCTTTTTAAAGGAACATAGAAACATGGAATAAATGCAGAACTACTGTCTATCACAGGTTATAAAATCAGTTCTGTACCTCCAACCTCTAGAGAAGATGTATCAAAATCTGGTATACCATGATCTATGCACTAAAGAATTTCAGTTCAACCTCTGGTGATTACCAAGAGGGAGTTCCTTGCACCTGACCTCTGGGTCAACGCACTTCATATAAAAAAAAATTGCATGCAATTTTAATATTCATCCATATTTTAGAATAATTCTTTTTTTTATTTCTGGTAAGTAATCTCAAGAGGTGTTCCTGGGCTGAATGTTTTTAAAGGAATATATATGTATATACATGTATGTATGTATATATAAATGTATATAAATATATTCCATTCACCTGTCTTCGCATCTCCTAGTACCAGTACGTTTTTTAATTCAAATTCCTGACCTTGTGCCCAACACTGATTGAACATCCTGCAGTTCCACTCTCAGTGCTACTTTGCCATGTCAGATGACTTGGCTGCAAATCAAACAAAACCCATTATTTTTTTAAAGTGCTCACAGAACGTTTTAAAAGACTGAAGGTGACATTTTGGCCTTGAGGCTTTCTTCATGTTGTTGAAATACTGAGAGTATTTTCTTATTGCCTGAAGAAAAATTTCTGAATGGCAAGGACAAAAGCAACATTTCCAGATATACTGTTGTCTCTACAGGAAGAGTCTGGCATGATTCACAGTCAGCAACAGCATTGCCTACAGCCAATGGTTTGTGTGTGGGTCCACACACTGCTCATGGTATGATTTAGCAGGCTTTTTTCCACTTCTGTGGAATGTTCTCAGTATTTTTCATTTGAAAGAACAGCAGCTAATGCCCCTTATCCTCATGAATTAATGTTAGGTATGTAAGTTTGGCTGCAGTTGTATTCTCCTCCCCTATCCTGTCTTTCCTCTCTATGTATATAGTGTATGTAGTCTAGTCAATATATATAAATGTTAGTAATGTATTGCATTGCCTTCTCTCTCCTCTCTCCTTTTATTTATTTACTTTTTTCACTGTTACATTTGTTTGCACACAAGCACTAGTTGCTAGTCCCAGTTTGGGAATTTTAGATTTAACTTTGAGCCAAAAGAAGGAAAATGTTGAAACAGAAATCAAGTAACAGAATTATAGCCATTTGCAACACTTATCGCACTGACATAGGTCCCAAGGGCCCCAGATTGTTCAGCAGAATTAGAAAGGATTTATTATTTTGTCAGGTGGCTACTGCAACTAACTTTAATAATAAAACAACAGATTCTAGTGATGTAAATAGATCTTGATCTACCTCACTCATATACTTTCTTGAAAGAACTGCTGAGCTTTGTCTTCTAGGACAAAGTTGAAGTTTACCCTTCCCATCCAGTGTTTTGTATGGTTTAGACAATCCCTTGAAGAAATTAGGGTTGTTTTTTTCTTCCCCACTGAATTATTCCTTTTGATGCAGCTCCTTTCCTTTTGCAGATAACATTTTCACAGTTCAATGTCATAAATTTTTGGTCCAGGAAGATTTTATAGGTACATTTACATAAATATATTTGTATTTCTGCTTATAAAGCTCTGATGAAAAAGTGTTTGCAAATAATTAGCCAGAAGAATTGCAGTGGTGTAAAATCAAATCTTAAGAGTAATCAAGACTACATACCTGCTTTGTGGTTTTCTGCAAATTGGTTGTCAACCTGAATTCCAATATGCTTTTGAATGAATAGGCAGGAGATTTAGTTTACTGCAAGGTAACATTGCTTCATTTGGGATGTCTTCCAAATTTCAGGTATTTGAAGGCTGCCTTTTACTTCATCAGTTTTTCTCCTGATAGACTTAAGATTGTCTTGGTTGAACTATGAAAATACTGGAGTGTAATTTAGGTTTGCATTCCACTGTCTAAGGACAGTGTGAAATATGTATGTCGTGACAATATAATGACAGCAACAGCAGTGGTCCCTGCACCAATATTCAGAACATCCTTTTAAACACTATTTTTGCTCACCAGAAAAGGATGTTTTTCTGACTGTTCAAAAGTTGGTGGCAATGGACAAGGCATAAACTGCAGATGTCCAGCTGCATACTTTTGTCTTTTACAGGCACCAGGCTCTTTAAAATGTATCTTAAGCCTGTATATTGTAAATCTGACTGCCTTAATTTCCCTTAGCTATGGAACTGCACAGCTTTACCACTAATTAAATGAGAAGGGGCATTGGAGTCTCTTTTCACAAACATATTAACTTTTCTGGTGCATATTAGCTTGCTGGATTTTTTCCCTCCAGGACCTCATGAACAACAAAGTGATTAAAATTACTAGAAGATAGGTTCTGAATAGACTACTAATGTATTGCTTTCACAGTACGTAGCACATAGCATAAAGCCATAAAACATAAAATAAAGCATAAACCATAAAGCTTTCTGCTTTAGTTTTCCCCAGAAAGCTTTCTCACATTCCTTTAGCCCACCTATTTTCATCTTTATACCAAAGTGAGCAGACTGCTTGTTGCAATATGTGTCTATGTTCTCCTTCACCAGTTAAGCTTAGTGTCTTTCTTCCCCCTTGCTACACATAATTGTACATTTCAGGTTCTGTTTGTACTCGTATCCCAAGCTTAGTCTGGAAAAAGCAAACTTTACTAGCCTAGGGGATACCAACCTGGGGTTGAGCATCCCACTTCTCCCCTAAAGCCTCAGCATCACTGATTTCAGCATCTTCATTCTTGTAGCTGTATGTTTCCTGCTGATTTCCTTGGTACTGCTTCTGTCAGTCTAACTTTGGACAAGCAGCAGGATATTATCATTACACTCAACTAAAGAGCCTACAGAGGTTCTATCATAATACCTATCTTGTGGTAAATGGTAAATGGGTATACATAGGACTAAAGTTAATTTTCATTCTTGGCATATATATGCATATGTATATGTGTCTGTGCACATGAACATTTTAGGGATATATTTGTGTTAAGCTGTCTTAATTTTTATTTTCTGGGTAATTAGAAAGCAAGTGTTTCCAAAACACTTTTTTTTTTTTTTTTTTGTCTAGATAAATGACTTTTAATATATATTTAGCAGTGAAAAATATAAAAGTATTTCTGCTGCATAAAATTTATCATGAAATACCGCATAGAACCGAATAGCTGAAACACTGGAAAGACTTTAATTAGAGCTTTTAAGATGTTTTTAATTAATGTTTCCATTGAAGTATACTGTTTTATTGAATAACTCTTCAGAAGATACTAGTTTTGATGGTATTTTCTTTGAATGGTTTTCTCAGATATGAATGAGGCTAAAAAAATCAATCCATCCTCTCTTTCCTCTCTGTTCTATTCCCTTTGTAACTGAGAGCAATTGGCCGAAATCTGGGTTCCAAGTTCAGAGCTTTGCACCATATTAGATGAAGACAGACCTTAAACTGGATGTACAGAGACAATCATTCTTCCTCAGGTTAAAGGCTTGTAGGTCTCCTTGCTTTGGTAAAAGCTTCAAAAAGACTGACCACTGAAAACAAGACACAATTGCTGTTTTCCAGCCGCAGCTCACAGGAAATTAGCAGTGTCATTCTTTCCTATCAACATAATAGAGACATTTGCGTACCACAGCAGACTGTGATAAGGATAAATTGCATGCTGCAGAGCTCAATATAATGGAGAAGTCTATATTTAGTTATTTTTCAAGTTGTTGCTAGAAGACTGCTTGAAAGACAACAATGGCTAGTAAGCATTCCTTCAGGACCAAGCCATCAAGCCACCATCAAATTAGGAAACACCCACCATGAACCATTCCAAACACCTTCTGACTCATACACATTCCCTCCTGATGCTAATGCCACTTGCTTCCTTAAAACTGATCCCTGCTGGGAGATACCTTTCTGATCACAGATTTTACAAAGAATTTCAAAATAGATTTGCAGATATGTAGAACACAAATTGAGCCAAAGAAGAGGACCCAGTGAGGCAGAAGTTAAAAGGATGAAAACTAGGGTAGAAGTAAGGTTAACAGCTAGTAATGGAAATTTACCATAACCTCATAATAAACTCTGCAGGTTCACAAATACTCATTTTCTGGCACAGTGATTGCTAGAGATGTGTCACTGACAAGAACATATAGCCTGTGATGCTAAACATTGCACTAACATGAGCTTATGCTAGATTGGGCTAGAAGGGAGGTCAATAAATGAGCAGGAATCAGAAAAGCAATGGTGAATTGAAAATGGTAATAATCATTTCATAGGAACAGTAGGTGGATACCAAATCCTCAGATTTCTAATGTTCCTAGGTTTAAGTTATGTTTGTGTTTCCAAGGTGCTTAGGTAATCTCGATTTTTTTATTATCATTGTGGCTTAGCCATTGATTAGTAATATTTTCCATTGTTTCATTAGCATTGTGGAAGTATGGCTCATATTCACAAGTGGCTCAGTGAAGGTGGTAATGTTTTACAGCAGTGTTCAAGTTGTAATGAAATCAAGAAAGCTTAGTGAAAAGAAAAACTATATCCAGTTATATAGTTCAAGGAATAATCTTGTTTTCCATCAAGATTTTCTGAGAATCCAACTGTCTTTTTGCAAGTATCCTGAAACTTTCTAAATGCTTAGCTCAGAAGACCTAGTCCAGGTATATGATTATTGGTTTTAAACATGAGTATCAAATTTAAAACTCAGTAAAATTCAATAAACTTTCAAAAAATCATTAAAAAATAAGTAACATTTTATGTGTTTTTAAACACAAAAAGTTAGAAAGATGTCATCTTCCTTCTTTCCTCATAAAGGCTTTTATGCAGACAAGAATTAAGCAAGGAAGTAAGATTGATCAAGATTGCAATTATTCTTTCCTCCACTGGAATTAAAATTCTATTAAACACATTTTAGATCTGATCTACAATGGCAACAAATGGCAACATGAATTTCAACTCTAACTTGATTAAGGTTAAACAATATTAACAGCCTTCAGAAGAGGGGGAAAAAATATCCATTTCTTCTAGTATGTACTATAAATATGTTTAACCTCAGCTGCTGCTCTTGTAGTAACAAATTACCAGAAAAATAATATGAATAATTCTGTCAAAGGCTAGTCACTTTCCTTTTTAGTTATAAAGACCTTAGATTTTCCTTTTTTTGGGTTTTCAACTGTAATTTTCAGTATGTGCTTTCAGTGGAGTTAGGTTTAGAACTGATAATTGAATTTGTCTCAAAGTATTAGTCACTGACATTGCATCAATGATAGGAAAATTAGTACTCTTTCTCAACACTATCTTCATCCCATTGTTAACAGTCTTGCTGATATAAATGCTGCTCACTTCAGCTATGTGGCATTACATTAAAATGCTTGAAGCTCTATTTGAACTGTTGGTAACACTGGGATAGACAAACTCTGACTGAAAAATAGGTATTGAAATTAGCACTATAGATAAAGCCACAGCTTTAAAATTAAAGGCATCTTGCCATAAATCTAATCCTATTGTAAAAATTCATCCATCTCCTTTTCAATTCTGGATGCTGTTATGTTTCTCTGATATAAATGTTTCTTTCTTCACAGATGCAACTGTAATTCATTTATTGTTTGAGAATCAACCAAACAGTAGGCAAGTATTTCAACTGCTGCTGTTGCAAACAGCGTTAAAAGTTTTCAGCAAGCAGACAAGTAAGTGTAGTTAAGAAATGGCAACATTCTGTATCTTAAGTTGAAAAATGAATACAGTATATGCTTAAATTGTCATTCATAGATTATTTACTTTTCTCACCAGATCCCATAATGAGCTGGTAATCTCTGTCCACACTTACTTGTTCACACAGAACATCCTCCAGAGTACAGAAATGAGTTTTGGACAACAGACAATTATTTCCTTTCTCCTTAATAGCTGCACATCTCAGCCAGCCCTTCTGAGAAGGAGAAAAACTCTCACTTCTTTCTAAAGTCAAAAGATACTGGCTTTGTTTCTGCTTTTTCCATTCCAGGCTGAATATTATCAATGCAGCAGTTAATTAAACAGATGCAATAATGCCAATGTTATAGCCAGCTTGTTGAAAAACATGAATTCCCAGAGCAAGTCAGTTTGACCTTTACACTTTCACACATGCTTGTTGCAAATAGAAAGAATATACATGCATGCATACATACATATGTGGAAAAAACAAGTGATAAAATAAATGTTATGACCAGTGTTGGATATCCCCTGAGGTTTTCAGGTGATTGACAAGGTGCCATAATTGCAGGAGAAAGAAAATATGGAAGTTAATTCAACCTGATGGACTTAGTAGGCTAATGCACATTTCATGCCTTAAGTCTTTTTATGTCATCACAGTTTATACTACTGCAGTGACCACAACAGAATGATCTTTACCATCACAGAACGTCTGTGCTGTTATCTGCTCATAAAAGATTTGAACATTCATGTTTTCTCACTAAAAGCAGTATCCTTTAGCAAAGTAGCATTCCTTATACTTAATTTGTTACCATCTGAACATACTCTGTCCTTCAAATGTCATCTCTGTTTATCCGGAATAGAAAATCAGAACTTCTCTAGCAGCAAGATAATACTGGAATTTACCTTTACTTTGAGACTTCTGATGCTTCTGTCTTAAAAGAAACAAAGGATATTGCTGAGCATGTTAAAGCATTTCTTAATGACTGTACTTAAAGAATGATGCTTCAACACATGGATATTAGTTCCTAATTGAAAATTAATATAATTTAATCTACAGTTACTGTTAAAATGCAGTTGTTTGGGTATTTTTATAAGACTTTTTTTCCTAGATTTGTATAGAAATGAAATCTCAGTGTGGCATTTGGACATAGAAAGTCCTGATGGTCTAATGATGCTTTCTATCCATATCACAGTGCCTTTGTATCACTCACTAGATAAAGATCCCATAGGGAATGACAAGACAAACATATCAGCAATTTATTGTGTTATCTTTTCATCAGGCCAGTAACAATTTGACCGGAATTATACTCGAAAGCTAGCCTGATTTAAATACTTAGCTTAGCAGAAATGAACTATTTTCTGTTGAATATACAGCTTAGGATGGTTAGTTAAATATCTGGCTATGAGCAATACAGAGTGGTACTTTAAAACGTGCTCCTTAGTATTCATAAAATACTACTCATACCTTCAAAGCCACAACCTGTCATTCTTAAATTTGCTATTAACAGACTATTTAAGCTTGTTTGTTTTGGGGATAATAACTTTTAAGGTTATGTATTCATCCTGTTGCTTGCAAATCAGTCTTGTAATTCCTAATAACACTCTTGGGAGCCTCTCATACAAATCCTTATTGAATTAAGAATAAAGAAAGAGCAGAATAAATGGAAAGAACATTGAAGGCAATGAAAATGTGTGGTATAAAAGAATAAAAGTCAGATTTTGGTGCCCAGTGGCCAATTAGTTAATTTAATAGATTCTTATTTTATGTGCATATAAAATGGTCAGGATATTCAGTATTTTATCTTGGATCCAAGACTACAGGATTGTTAAAAACATAATTAAAATAGTTTTAGAATAATGCATGGACAATATCACCAAAAGGTCACTGGCAGAGTTTATTTGTTATTTATACTCTAGATAGTTCTAACTTTCTCATCTCTGGAAACAACATTCCCTAATAATTCTACCTTTTACTCTTCAAAACATAAAGAGAAATCAAGTGACCTTTTCACTACTGTAAATGTCATTATGAGCTGTGGTGTGAACAAGAAGGAAGTGAAAGTTTATCGATTCAATCCTATAAATGTCTAGCAGACATCCAATGCAAATACAAGAGGGGTGGAATTTCAAGAGCTTTTCACAGTGACCTGACTTTTACTTCTGTCAAATAAACACATACGTGACCGGTAATTATCAGACACAGCATCTCACTTCCTTTACAAATAACCTTCATATTTATTAAACATTTGTAATATACATGTATATTAACAAGAAAAAGTTTCCATATGTAATAGCCACAATACACCAGGACTGTTTAGTTTTATCTGAGTGGGTTTTGCACTTGTATTTTGATAGCACTAAGCAGGGGACAGGTGATAAATACAAATGTTACATGATTCATTATCTCAAGAGGAAAAAGCAAACAAACAAAAAAACTAGAATGACATTTCTTTCCCTGCCTAATGGTCTGCCTATTCTGTGGAAAACATCTGGATTTTGACAAAAAATGAGTGCCCCTCTGCTATGCTGCAGTCTTCATGGATGATATGGAATTTATGAAATTATGCTAATCAGTAGCAAAATCAGCATTTGACTGACATTAAAATATGTTTGGCTGAGAGGGAGAGGAGCTGGGAATCTTCCTCAACATGTTCAGACTGGCATATATGATTTCCTTGCATGAATTGCCTGTGACAAATATTTTCATTCTATCAGGATCATTACGTATCTTTTTCATTTAATTGTTGTTAAAAGCTAATTGGTCTACAAGGAAATCCAAGGACAGCAATGAAATTTATGTATTAACACTATCAAATCCAAGAAGAGGAGGTTATAAATGTTTTATCTTAATTAAAACATGATTTCAGTGCTTTAGAATTCAGTATGCTGCTTCTTATATCAGTGGCTTTACAGACTGTAGTGTCATCTTGTTTCCCATTTGCTATGCAATGTAAGATGAAGATTGACTATGAAAGGTACAGGATGCCACAGGCTTTATGTGGTTATAAATCTAATTGATGTCAAAATGGTTAGTGTTGGATAATGAGTTTGGAATATTAATGAACTTCTCATTAGAAAGATTAATAGTACATAAACTAGATTTTCATTTTGGTTCTAATGTTGATATGGAGAGCTACAGTGAAAGCACACAGAGACATGCTCAATTATCATACTTCTCAATTATAAAATCAATCGTGTGGGGGACAAAAAGGAAGGTGCTGTTTGTGTGCAGTAGATAACTCATCTGGGTTAAACATCATCCCAGATACAAAAGGGAAGGGACTGAACTGTGTAAAAATGAAGAGAGGAGTAAATAAATAGGATGGTCATTTTTGTCTGGTTAGTTTATAGATTTTGATCTTAGTAAAATGATATCACATTGAGAGAAGTCCCTGGCTGTACTATTTTCAGTATGCTTTGTGGCCAGTACTCCAGTTATACGTATAATCAGACAGTGTAGCTCTTGCCTCCCCACATACTCATTTCTCTATTTTTTTTTCTGGGATTGGAGGTAACTCAGCTCTCTTAAGTGTCTGCTGCAACTGATTAGATGAAAAAAGAACATCCCTTAGCTTGGCTGGTAACTCATTTTTAGAACTGGGAATGAGGGATCAAACCTTTAGTAAGAGTAGGGCGAAAATTACAATGTTGGAGTTTGAAGATGGTGTTGTCTTCTGGAAGTAGAAGGCTTCAAAACTAAAGCCTGGGTAGGGAAAAGTATATATTAAAAAAAAAAAAAAAAAAAAAAAGAGGAGATAATGAGCTGTATACTGAATCCTATACTTCCCATTATAGTGTTTTCATAATGTTTTTTTATTCTTTCAGCTCTCCCTCACCTCTGTTTCTTGGTTTCTCTTTTGGTTATTCAGGTCCTTCTCTTAAAACTATTATTATTATTATTATTTTCTCTCTGAATGGTATTGCCTTTGACCATGTTCTCATTAAAAAGAGAAATAACATAAGAAGGTTATATTAAGGAAGTCTTCTTCCTTAAAAGAAAGTTACATTTGAAGGAAAGCTTCTTCCCTGAATATTGTCTGACAATTAGAGGCGTCTGCTACTATGGTAGGTTCAGGAAAGACAAAAGAGGAGTTTCTTGTCAAGGAGAATAAAAAAGGTCACCTGGAATAAAACAGGTTAAAAGAGTAGGCAAAGGATACACCGAGAAACATGTAGAAATGCAACATAAAAAGCATGACATGATTGTGGAATAATAAGAGGAAGTATGGGAAAACTTTAAGGTGTTTGAATGTATGGGCATTAATTTTGGTATGGTAATGACAGGATTATGTGAAATGACGGCTTGATTGGAATTGGTCAGAGAAAGTGAGTTTAGCAAAGGCAATTTGAATACTTAGGAAGTTAATGACTGAAAAGTTCAAAGACAGTAAATCAAGAAGGAACCAAAATTGTGAATCTAAACCCAGCATGTGCCTTCTCAGCACTGATGGTAGAACTGAACCCCCTCCTGCTACCCTCCCCAGGCAGCTCAGGAAACTGGGCAGGGCAGGTCCCCTGCCTCAGACAGAGGTCATAAGCTGCTTCAGGCAGAGAAACAGAGAGGAAATTCAGGTAATACATCATTCTAGCAGTGAAGCAGGTGGTGGAAGTCAGCTATGCTCTCCCTTCATTCTCCTAGACAAGAGAAATACATTGTCTTGACAAGTCCACAGGGTGTGTATTAGCAACTGGCAAAAGGACACAGGTAGTTATGTGAGGGAGTTGACTTTGAGCAGCAGTGTTCAGGACACTTGTTACTCAGATTGGGGGCCTTTGTTAACTGTTATTTTATTTACTGCTTGAAGATGCCAATGAAGGTCTTAATTTTACTACTTCAAGGCAGATGTTTTATCCTTACCCTTAAATTTTGCTTTCCTTTCTAAGAAGCCTTGAAGGAGCCTTGAAAATAAAACAAGCAAAAAAAAATCCACCAAAACGCATATTGTAGAGACAGTGCAGGAGTAAATGTGAGTGAATAGCAAAGATTGTAGAGAAACTAACTGAGACTAAGGATGTAAATCTTACTTAGGAAGGAAATTTTCTTTTCTTAATTAATTGGAATGTATTGAAAGGGATTGAAGTATTGAAGCTGGGAGGAGACACAGCTGGGACAGCTGACCCCAACTGACCAAAGAGATATTCCACACCATATGACGTCATGCTTAGCATATAAAGCTGGAGGAAAAGGGAAGAAGGGGGGAACGGTCAGAGTGATGGTGTTCAACTTCCCAAGTAACCATTACATGTTATGGAGCCCAGCTGTCCTGGAGATGGCTGAACGCCTGTCTGCTGATGGGAAGGGGTGAATGAATTCCTTGTTTTGCTTTGCTTTTTCATCTTTTGCTTTACCTATTGAAATGTCTTTATCTCAACCCACAAGTTTGCATAATTTTACCCTTCCAATTCTCTGCCTTATTCCACTTGGGGAGTGTGAGCAAATGGCTCTATGGGGTTGAGTTGTCAGCTGGGTTAAACCACAAGACAAGGATAAAGGAAAGTTCCTGGAAGATGCAGTGAACACTTGAAAAAAAAAGTGTACCTGTCTGGGAGGTTATGATAAGAATAGGATAATCACTTATAAGAGATGCTACATAGATTAGAAAAGATGATCGAGATCTTGTCAAAATTAAAAGGTCCTCCTTTTCAAATCTGTGATATTACTGAAATGAGAGTGCTAGCTTTAGGAAAGAATCTAAATCAAATAATCTCACCCAGAGTATAAGGAGATAAGTAGATCCAGTCTGGAAACAGATGCTTCGCTAAGCAGCATTTTCACAGACTGTGAGAATACCTTGTTCATGATGTCAAATTATGGCTTAATTCTCTTGAAAGAAGGGATGTGATTGAATGTTGTTATCAAATTACATTCACATTCAATTGCCATTGCACCTAAGTCATCTTTAAGTAAATGACATAATTAATGATGTTGGGAAAACACCAAACACAGAACATGCCATCAGTGGAAGTAAATTGATGATTTGTGCATACAAAGAAAGATAATTCCTTGGAATGCACAATACTTAATACAATGTTTTGGGAAACTCTTTCTGCATAGATATTATCCAAGTTGTCCTGTTCCTTTTTTCTAGCTCATGAGCTTTTGTTCCTAAAAGTACTCACTATATCTGTATATCTTCAATTACCTCTTGTTCCCAAGAGGCTTGTTTATCACTTCAATTCCAGCTCTGAGCAGAGAAGAACTTTTTGAAGTCTGTACTAACACCATCTCTTTATGGGTGTATAAGAAGCATGACATGTGGCATTATGGAGCAATGGAAGTGGCATCCATCACTTTAGAGTCTGAGGCTATGATTCAGAACCCTCAATGTGCAATAACAGTATCAGCAAGATTGGAGCATTTTCTTCACTGCAAATATTGCAGTCAATTCTCTGACGACATGAAGTTACTCAGCAGATCAAATTGCTTATTTTCAAGGTTTAATTCTAACCTAACTCCTTTCTATGGCAATTACTTTTCTTATTACAGCTTACAATTGCTGTGAAAATATTCTTCTGAAATTGGTTTCTGTGCTGCAAAATAAGTGAAATAGTAAACTGTCCAATTATTTTGAATAACAACCAACAGTTTTTGAGGAAATCTTGTCACCATTTGTACAAACATTCAAATCCTTAAGTCTTCCAAGTGAAATTAATTTGAAATGGGCTTATTCTGTGTGCAGTATGAAGATATAATCTGATTGTTTTTCCTTGCTAAGCAGCAAGTTACAAATTTCAGTGTCATTTATGTTACTCATCACAATGAAAGTCAACAGGAGCATAGTTAGAGAAGTCTGCTGTGTATTTTCAAAATGGTAAGTCTTCCATGAAGAATAAGATTTTCTTCTGAGAAATTAAGCTTATTAGTATACAATCAATTAATCAAAGAGTCCAGAAAGTTTTAGATTCTTATCATGGAGTCCAGCCCAGAAGTAGCTGTACCTTGTCTGCCCTTTCTCTTTCACTAACAGAACTGTGATCTTTTAATAGTTAAAACAGCAGCTAGAACCCACAGCAAGTTGTATGTTTATCTTCACACACTGAAAATTATTTTTGAGGTTATAGAATGTGTTATCTATTGCTCTGAAAATACCTATTTCGCAAGATTCTGAAACTTCATTTCTCTAAGAATTTTTATCACCATTCCAGTTATAGAAATGCACATATAGGTATAATTAAAAACAAATCTTGTGCTGCTTTCTTAGAAAACCTGTATCTGCAAAAGATACCAACAGTAAATACTTACAGTGAAACTCCAAGTCAGGTATGGCTATCAACGGATTCTTTGTAAAGAATGAAGATACTGGCAAAAGATGTTTGAAATATGAACCATTGACTGATTTTCTAAGGTAATTACCTGCACTGTTTGAAGCAGCCTGGAGACATTTCAACTATGAATTTTCACTCTCAGCTTACTTAAATAACAAAGCCTTGCAGATTCACTGGGTCATATTACTCTATGATGGTATAAAGAGATGGAAAAATTTTGTGTCTCTCTCAAAATTTTTCCTTTGCCTGGAAAATCTATGGCTGGTAGTGTTTACAAGAGATCATCCAGTGGATTCTAAGGCTGGCCCAACAGCTCACCACCAGTATGAAGTTTTCCTAAAGCAACAACTTTTTATTATCTTGGTCTCAGAGGAGTATTAGATGCTTTGAAGAACACAAGATTACTACATTTCAAGAAGATTCTTCCTTTCTTGTACCAATTTACTGTCAATATAAAAAGTGGTTGAAATAGTTGTTAGGGGTTTATAGACAATCTGCTAGTTATTAGCATGACAGAACTTCACACTAGGGACATTGAACTCTGTACTATGAGATGCTATGAAATCTAAAACTTGAAGTAGTTCTCTATCCATGTAGATAAGCCTATTTTATGTATTTTGTCAAAATATTTACTACTGCAATCTGTGTTCCTCATTGGTTGTTACATGTTTTGTCACAAAAAGCGTATTGTTATTCTGGTTTTTGTACATATATGTCCTGATATCCAGGAGCCAAAGTCTTAAGTCTATCTATGGCCTTATTAATCAGGTCGTAGATCTTCAATAAGCTGGTCTTAAACCAGTACCACAGCTCTGGTTGTTCCTAAAGTTGCAGGGAAAAGGCTTTTCCAAGATCAGCTGAAACCTCATGATATTACAGTCCCCTTCTGTTGTTGAACATCTTTCATTACTCATGAACATGGTTTAACTGGACATAAATTTCAGAACAGTCATTGCACATCTTAGTGTCCAGCATGCTGCTTCTTCAGATGTGGCGTATCCGAAGAACTCAGATCCTAATTCATCCCATCCTAAGTTTGCAAAATTATTAAACAGAATCTTGACTTTTACTTGTAGTGCATGTAATTTCTTATGAGAGTATAACTTTCAGTGACACTTCTCTATGTCATTTCAAAGAAAAAAACATTACAAATAAGACTACTGTAGTTTATAATTTTTGTTTCTTCACTTGTGATGATATACTGTAACTCCTTTTCCATAAAGATGTCTTTCCTCCTGTGTAGAGATGTTTGACTGGTAGCTACATACCTGAGAGACCTGCTAACAGTTGTGGCTTTCCTCACCTGTATCAAACATTACACCTCTGCTGGACTTTGGAAATCAAGTCTTGGAGTCACTTGGATGCACTCAGCAGTTCCATCTTCCTTTCAATGGCTTGTATCTCTGCATGTCTGCCTTGTGATCTTAATGGTGATTAGGAATTCCAGAGAGTGCAGAAATTAATTCCTTTTCACTATACACATTTCCCCTATTAAAGCTGCTGACATTGTATCATTCGCACCTGAAATCTCTTCCAAGACACCACATTACAAACATGAATTGTTATTGTTTTCCTTTTTCCCTCACACTGAGAATATTCTGGCCTTGTACAGCAATTAAATATTGTCTTACTACTCAGCAGTGGGTGGTATTGCTGTGTGCTAATTGCTGCACAAAGTAAGTGATAACATCTCTTATTTCATGTCTTTCTTACTGACAGCCTGCATGTTGCAGTTGTAATGATGACGAATGAATGGCAGCTTAGTTTCCTAGGACTTGAGAGTCATGTACCTTGAGAGTCATGAAAGAGATTACAAACATGCTACGAATATCTTCCTTTTGACTGGAAATTTCTGCATCTTCCATTTCTGCCTATACTGAGTATCTGTTTAGACCTTTCTGCTGTATTTTCAGCATAGGGAAATTAGTTTCCTTCTCCAGTTTCGTACACATTTTCTTCTGCATTATCATTTGTTTTGTAGCATTAATTCCTTCTATTTCATTCTGGTTGTTTGTGCTGAATTACTTATTTGAGATTTTCATTCCCTTTTTTTGGATAAATCATCTGCCCTATTTAACTTGGATGTGTGATATATGGGTTGTCTCTGTCTTTCAATTAAAAAATAAATGTAAAATTTATATTTAATTACAGGATTTTTTTTCACTATCCACAAAGTTACTGAGTTCCCATCTCTGTAGCAAAAACATTTTTCTATTTCTCAATATCAGATAAAAATCTTCCTATTGTTTCTTTTTCCATGGGTGAAATATTTATCTTATCATTTTATTGGCTGTGCCCATGTTTCAAACATAATTGCTGACTGATTTTTCACAGTGTCAGACATGGTTTTGATTCATATGACTCCATTCTGAGTTACTCACAACCCCCATCTTATGCCTTTGTAGTGGGCACTTGCCCAACCTCATTCTGCATCTATGTACCAGATGACCTACAGCTTTTATTAGTAAAAAAAAAAAATAAAAAGAGGAAATTACCTTCTTTTTCCTATCTTTAATGCTGCCTGAGCTCAGTAAACACTCATACATACCCAGTTTCAACTTTGTGTGTGTGTGTATGTCTGAAGTCCAGCATTCCAACATTCTCTTTTGTCTCTGTCTTTCTCTGATACCCTTTTACTAGTACTTTTAATTACTGCATTGCTTGTATGTTAATCAAGTTCTCTTGCACTGAGTATCCCTAGACTGGGCATTTCCATGGTAAGTCAAGCATTTCTTGATGGAAAATAAGAAAAGGCAAGATGTCCATGAAAATCTGTGATCTTTGTTCAGAAAGCCATTTACACAAATGCTAAAAGCAGACCTAACACTGCATTCCCCATAGTTTTATTCTCTGGAGCATCACCCAGATACCTCCTTTTGTAATTTCTATTCCTTCATCCAGTTTTACCATGTTATTAAAATTAATATTAAAATAGCCTGGATTTTCCAGCAATGGGAGGTCAGAGGGATGATGTGAAAGAGAACAGGGCGCCTTAGATGTGTCTGAGGTGTCTGTGGTACCTCACTGAGCATTTAGAGTTTCAGGAATAATTAATTAGAAACTGTGGGAAGATATCTATCTTTGATGGGAGAATCTTTCCCTCCCTTAAAAAACTATTCCTCTGGCTGCTGTGATCTCACAGACTTCACCTTGATCCTTCCCTTTGCATAAGCCCCTGTGTTCACCCATCATCTCCTCCCTGTGGCATTTGTCCACCTTTTTGCATGTGTGGTTGTTTTTTCTCACTAAGACTTGCTTTTCCAATTATTCTTAACTGCTGCGTTTGCAAATGTTAGACTTTAAAACACAGTGAAGCATTATGTATTAGAATATTGATTTCTATATATATTTTGAAACTGGTGTAACAAGAGCTTTGTGTAAAGCAAGTGATGACCAAAATACACAAAAGAAAATGTCAAATTTCTGGTTTCTTCTCACTTCTCAATTGGACAATAACCCTTTTTCCCCTTGGAATTTGTAGTGTGAAGTCTCAAGGGAAACCTAACTGTAATTGCCTTTGCTGTGTACTAAATTACATGAAATGTGAAAGATACAATATATAGTCCAATTAGGAAGATCATCTATTGGGCGGATTATGTTAGTGGTAATTCAGTTCTAACTGTATTTTCTATTATTGCAACTAGTGTATGAATAGACCTGTGTGATCACCATGTACATCAGATTTTGCTAGCACAGAATAATAATACAGACAGAATCTCTGTAAGAGAATGAAAATGTATCTCAGTGGGAGAGGGCAAGAAGTAGTTCCCATCTTGCTGCCCTTGCTACTGCTAATGCGATGCAAAATACCCACTCTCTCCTCAGCCAGGAGGTATGTTCCTTCACCAGATTTGGCTGAAGAATTATTCCTAGAGCCTGTATGTGAGAGTCCTGAGAAGCACTACCAGAAGCACTGGTGAGAATGGCAGCTCTGTTAGAATGGCAGTTGGTCCAGGGTCCCCTGTGTGTTTAGCTGCCAGTGCAGAGGCTTTGATTTGCTAAGCCATGGTGTGCATTTCTATATGTATTCCTGCTGTAATAGGAAGCACCATAGTTTATAGCATTTACCTTTTCAGGCAGATAGGGATTTATGTTTCTTCTGTTACAATATTACGTACATACTACAGAGTGGTTGGACTCTGCGTGTTGTGTATTCATCACTTGCATTATAAGAAAAGCATTATCATAACAAAATAGACTCTTTTTCCAAAACTGTTGCTAGGACACTGGCTTCACATAGAATTAATTGAAGGACCTCAGAGTTTTTTAAAATTATCCAGATCATCTCTTTTTCAAGAAATAAACATCTAGTTTCCAATTCATTAGGTAGAAGTCCAAATACTCCTGCTCGAAGCACAATCCATTTTGAATTGAACACAGTTACTTCCATTGACATAAACAAAAACTAGGCCATATTGTAGACAAAACTAAGAATAAAAATCCCAGAGAACTCTACTCACCATAAGGATCCTAACTGTAATTTCCCTTCCTAACGTATTCTCCTGTTTGCTCTTTGACTCTTGTTTTATTAGACTGCTGACTTTCATAGAAAAGGGTGTTTTCTACCAAAAATAAATTTTATGAATAAACATGGTTTTTATGAATAAATGCATCCAACAGTGAATGGCAATGTTAGTCACCTCAGTAGAGTTCCCAGTTTAAAACAGTACACCATTAAAGACCAGCTACGTAACTTCTGACAATCCAAAGCCAGTAAGGTGTGTCAAATCAGTCATGAAGCAATGAAGGGGATAAAAATCACTAGACAATTTTAACAATTTTAATACAGACTTGTGAATTTAAAATCAAGTTTCAGTTTTGAGTTTTTGTTACGTTCTCCGTCGCTGTGCCTATGGATGTATTTATTAATGATAGACAGATTGGCAGAAGGTAAGGATAGCTTCCTCTGTGTCCACACAAGACATTTTTAAAGTGCATAATACTGATAGAAAAATTAGTCCTTCAAAACATAAATACTGAATTATATGCAACTACTAAATGGGCAGATGGGAAATGAAGCAGTGTTTCCTAGGTTGGATTAGATTTGATCTGTATGATATAGAAGATGAATAAAATATTTTAAAATGAGTATACTTTAAAGCACAAGTTGCTTATCTGGTTTGTTTCTTCTTTCAAATATATACATGGAAGCTGAGGTAAGTAATTTTTGTATGTACCCATCTGGAACCAAAGCCCTTAGTGATTCAAGAACAAAGCAGATTTGATGCACTATTGATTTTCTACCTTAGCAGTAGAAAAACAATTGCTTTATGCAAAGATCTGGTTTTCTGGATCTCTGCCAGCTATCTTTTAAACATTAATGTAATGCAACATTTGTGTAGAAAAAAGCCAAAAACCTCACACAAGGTTGCAAAGAGAAAAAAAAAAAAAATATTCTTTGATAACCATTTTAGGCACATCTTCATATCGCAAAATAACTTTTTGACAGGTATTTAATGCACTTTCCACTATTAAATATCTGAACTTCTTTGTAGGGCATAAAGGCACTCTGAATTGCATCTGCTCTTACTCCCCTGCTCTCGGACCGCATGCTGGGCAGTCTACCTGCAGTGCTGCATGGACGGGGGTAGTCACTATCTGTTGAATTTCTTCTCCATGACTATCTTGAATACAGAGTTTTCTCCTTAAACTTTCCTTAATCAAACTGTGGTTTTTGTAAGAGGCATCAGGAAGCCACCAGTTTGGAAAATCTGTCCCAATGCCTCTAAGGAAGCATAACAGGAACTGTACAGGAAGCTTCTGCTTGGGATCTGTTTGCAACACATCTGAGCCCAAAAGGAGTTTCTCTCTATTGTAGGATTTCTTTGCCAGTGATCTGTTTGAAGCTCTTCAGAAGCAGAGGACAAATCACAGCAGCTGAGTTACAGTGTAACCTTCTTGTGCTACATTGTGCTGTAAGAGTTATTTTACAGCTGCATTCGCAAGTCACTAAAAAATCCAAGACAAAGCAGTATTTTATGTGTTTATAGGTGCAGACAACAGAACATTTAAAGCAACAATCCCATCAGTTCATAAATTATTAAAGGTGAGAGTGTCTTCAGTTCACAACAAAGTTCAAGAAGAATAATATTTTGTAGAAATAGTATGTGATAGCTGTACAGAAACCTGAAGTGTTTATACATTCTGAAAAAAAAACTACATCCCTTCCTTCAAAAGGTCTGTCATAAACCTCTAGGAGATAAGTCATTGCATTCTACTGTCAGGTCTAATCCTGTATAATTTAGTGTGAATAATAAAGAGGAATCTGTTCCTATACGAGGCTGATCAAAATTCAGATTGAACATTTTTCAGCCCCAAAATGAGTGCTCTATGGAAATGTTAATAGCCATCAAGAGAGAAAAAAAGGGGGGAAAAAAAAAAAAAAGTATCTGGAAGGATAGCAGAGAAATATCTAAGTGAAATATATTGCCTCAGGTTGCACCAAAACTAATGTCTGCATTGTCTGATGATCCATCCTGCAGTTGTCATTGAGATCCCAGATCAGCACCTCTCATGCTGCAACATCATCCCTAGATATTTCGGGATGAAAGCAAATATTAGAAAACTGCTTTGCATGGAGGAACTGCTCTCTTCAAACTCCTTTTGTAGTCTGAATACTCCATCACAATTGTGATTCATTCCTTAAGCCTCATCTACTCAAATAGTGTTCCCATTCTCTAGTCTGAAATTATGATTTTCACAAAGATAATGACTTCTCCTGCCACTTTCTCCTCTTTTTCTATTTTGTCACATTCTGTTTTCATTATTCATGACTGATACTTCTTTTCACTCAGCCTCATCTCTTCCTCTGCTCTCTAAATGTAATTTTAACTGTGTTTCATCTCCATACTGTCTGTCTGCCTAGACAATGCAGGACAATTTGGTAACCACTTTTTGTCAGGATTTCAACAATTTGGTCTAGAATGTTGCCTCAGAAATATGTTAGTGCAGGACCAAACAAAACCAGAACAGCAGTACATGTGTTCTGTGGAAAACTATTATTTTGTATGTTTGTTTCCTTTGACCTTGGGTTTATTTCAAAGCCTATAGATGTCCTTGACCATCTTTCTGTTTACTTCCACATGCCTGAGTTCCAACATACACGACTCTTGCGAATAAAATTTATATCTTATATACTCAACATGAAAAAAACAAAGAAGCAAATAAGGAAGTTTGGGGGAAGACAAATGGTAAAAATCAGAATTATTCCACTGGTTATAGTGGAGCTATACCATTTGAAAATGGCATGTCTTAGAAATGAAATTAACTTGCATCAATTGGTATCCCACAGAAGAAATTTGCCACCTGTTTGCCACCTTACGGGACAGATTGCTATGAGGAAGGGGCAGTAATCAGTGAAACAAGTGAATATATAAGCCAATATTCAGAAGTTTACTGATGAACCAAGTAATTTTTTCTTTCCAACCCATTTTACAATTTTGTATTTACCATGCCGTTTGGATAGTTGACAGTAGATTCTGGATCACACAAGTTAGATGATAGCAGCTGCTAAGTTTTTCCTTGGTTCCATATTCACATAGTTTTACATTTCCTCTCCTTCTGGTTCATTCTGTTTTGCAGAACTATGCACATGTCCTACAAGTCTTCCATGATAAGATTCTACTAACAGGACTAAGATAATAATAATTATAACCAAAAAGGGATTAAACTGATGTGTTAAACTGAAGAGAATCTTAAACTTTTTTTTTTTTTTTTTTTAATTGCACTCTGGTTTTACCTAGTATCACTGGCTTCTTTTAAGTTTAAGCCTTATCTGAGGACTGATTTTCATGTTTTCTTTATTCAAAGAATAATTCTTATGTTCTGGCTGCCAAGGTATATTTTTATGATCCTGATAGATTATATTCACTGTCAAGAAAACACAGCTTTGGAAACCACAGAAACAATCAAATAATAAAAATGTGTGAAGTATGTTCATGCAGAGTCTGCCAGAGATAGACTGACTGCTTGATTGAAAAGTCAAAATGTTACTGTTAAGAGGTTTTTTTTTCCTAAGTCAATAATAAACTAAAGAACATTTTGCTACTTTTAAGCTACTAAGCTTCAGTCAGAGTCTTAAGAATAAACAAATCTTACTTCTCACCCAAAAGGAGTGAGTAAGATTATGTCAAGAGCAAAAACTGAATGAACCATAATAATTGTCTGTCATAGTTTGTAGTTTACAGTTTAGGCGTTATCAGAGGTTACTGATAGGTTTCTTAGTATGAAATGATCTGTCATATTTTCTCTCTGTATTTTTGAAACATGTCAGTTTTGTAGAGTTCTCCAAGGTTTCAGCAAAGATTTGGCAAGACCATGGTGGTCTATGTTTTTATAAGTAAGTAAACTAAAATAATCATCTGATATCTCCTTGAGCTATGTAGAAACAAGAAGTTGTCTACAGAGAACTATAATGTAATCTGTATTTGATGCATAGTAATTAATTGGATTAAACAATGCTATTTACTAGCATAAGGAAGGCAAGGTATGCACCCCTAAGGCATTAATCAGGAATCACTGTCAACTGAATGTGAACATTAAAGTTCTCTGAATACGTACATGCGGTATAATCTGACACAAGCCTTTAAATCACTGCATGCACACTGTACCCCTTCCCTGTCATCTTGTTTCCTTTCTTTTCAGGTGTAGAAGTAAGAAGGAAAAGGAGGTGAATATTTGGTCCATGCATCGTCCCTTTCTCGGGGACATATATAAGAGGGAAATCCACAAAGGGTTTTTGAATTGTAATTGTTTGGTCGTCTTTTGTGTTGAAGTTTAGAGTTTAAAAAAATTTAAGGTACTTTCGTAATTCAGTATCAAACCTGAAAGAAATATAGGAACACCAGAAATCATTACAGAACACAGGTTTCTATTTCTCTCAGGCCTTAACCTCAAGCATGAAAAAGATGTCTAATATATTTGTTTAATTCTAACACAGGTTAACACAAAGTGATTAGTCACCAGAATATCTGATATCCTTTGTTACATCGTCCCAAAACCAATCTAACTTTGAAGTTTTCCTGTTGCAGAGTCCTCCACGAGTCAGTCATGTTTGTTTCATTGTGACTATACATTGCCCTGAAATGTATACAGCAGATATATATTATTCACAGTAGAAAAACCATACATGGATCTCTGATCAAAATCTGCCTCAAAACTTTTAATTTAAATTTGTGCAGTCTGAAAAGCTTTATTCATTTGGTGTCACAGAGTAAAACCTGCATGTATGCATTTTTTAGTAGCCATTAATTGTTGTCTTGCACTGTTCCCTGTGCCTTCCACTTCATTAATCACAGGATAGTGGTAGGCCAGGGGGTGCACAGTGGGAGCACCTCAACTATATCGAATAAATTTTCTGCTGCTGCTTAAAACTGTGCAGTAAACTGCCCTTCCAACATTGGGTTTTTTCTGAAAAAATGCTATTCAAAAACCTCTTGTACATAGGAACTGAGCTATCTCAAAGTCATAGTGAATGGCACAATATTATGGTACCTGCACCAGTTTCTTTATTCTCTAGTGATGGCACATGATCATTGCAATCCTGTGTCACATAGATTTAATAAAACTATGAAAAATTTAGACTACTCATGGGAAACAAATTAATGAGTAACATATTTGTAAATTGTTTTGTTCTCTTGTTCATTTTTTTCTAAAGGCCAGTAAAAGTAGTCAAACAAGCTGCACTGGGTGTAGTGGTCACACCTGGCTACAGGATAAGGCCATGAGCTGCCCTGTGGTGTTGACAGAGAGCTCCAGCACTGATGGGAACAGCATGCACTCTTAGGGATCCACGGTGCACCGACCTTGACGTATTTAAGAAAGGGATGCAGCCACTGTGAGGAGGGGATATGTGAGGAGACAGGTGAGGAGAAATGGAGGGGACATGAGGGGGCCATTTCTGGGGACTTGGCTCTGTGAAGGATGCCAGAGCTCCGCCAGAGCAAGGACAAGTGAAGGACCATGGCTGTGTACAGCTCATGCTGGGGCAGAAACACCCCTGAGGGACTGAGGCCCTCACTGAAGGTCTTGGGAGGGATCAAGTATAAAATGCAGCAAAACCAATGGGAAATGAACCTGGGAAATGGTGACAAAAGATATTTCCTAACTATTTGTTTAACTGACTATGGATATTTTCTCAATATTTGAATCGGTAATAAAAAGGTTGTGTTAATTGTCAGTAAATTAAATTAAATTAAGATAATTTACCCAGGTTGAGACTGTTGTGCCCACAGCAATGTGTTACCATGATTCTTTTTCTGAGTATTTTAAAATATATTGTGGTGACAGATGTTTTCATTTAAATTAACCTGACTTTGCTCCTCTCTCAATAATTTGACAGTTTATTTTGCTGACCATATGGCTATAACCAGAACCATAATCTATTGCATTTGAACTGAAGAACAAGGTGCTGAGGACAAATGATAAGAGAATAATTTGCTTTCCATCTCTGCTATTCCCTGCAGGGATGTTTTGCATAATAAAGACAACATTCTAGATTAAAATTGTTCCTTGTCTCATATTAAGGTTCTTGTTCTATTTAGGAGAATTTTGTAACCTATTCAGTGCTTTATTTAATGCTATAAACATCTTTCTAGTACAAATTTAATTCCTAGGGTTGAAAAATGGGAAAAAAAAATGCTGAGTTCCTCATTTTGCTGGTCAAACTTCCGATTAAACATTCTGTGCAATGTGTATAAAGAAGGATTTGATTTTCAGCACTTAATTACTTTAGCCAGTTGCCATCTGTTCTTTGAATTCTGACCTTTCTTTCCAAGTTGAGGCTACATGGAGTGTCTGCAAGCAAGCCAATTAGATCATGGATGTTTCATGCTGACATTACAACAGACTTAATGTCCACCTGCAGAACCCTGTTTGATAAATTTAATATTGTTGACATAGTGGCCTTCTGCAACCTTCATCCAGCAAGCAAATAATAGTTTATTACACTTGGCATTGTTCATTTAAAATATGGCACGATGAGCAGTGGCAAAATCACATTTTGATTTGTTTTTTCAGCCCATGGCATCAATCATACACTGTCAAAAGCCTTTCATGCTACAGTTTCTCAAAAAGATAATGCAGGTGAACTCTAAAAAACAACCCCATAAAACTACCCTTTTCTCAGCTAAGAGGAATGGTCACAGACTGAAATAGTATAGAGCTTTAAGTCACCTATTCTCCCATAAAATTTTCAGACAGGCAAGGTTGAACTTTGCAGGAAGTCCAGCACTCTACTCTCATATCACCTGTCCTCTACTTATGAAAGTGATTGAATGTCTACAGAGTTCTTACACTGGCAACATGAGTACATACAAAGTATCTCCTTATTTCTAAAGTAATCATACTAACAGATGATGTCTATCAACGTACTGTAGTGATACGATACTATTTAAATATTGTTTACTAGTAAGTGCTACCAAAGACATACTCAAATCTATCTAAGCCTCCAGTGAGATCCCAATTAGTTGTGTGAACCTCAAAATGTTATAATTTCTGAATGTAGTAAAGAGGAAAAGATAAGACTCTGACAATAATCCTTAGGATAGGACATCTATAGGACTTAATACCTAAAAGTTTATTTGCAAAGAAGCATCTGGAAAAATATATAGCTTCAGTTTCATTAAGTGTCTGAAAAAATAAGAAGATACACTCTTCCTTGAGGAACATTTTGAAGCTAAGTGCAAAGATGAGATGGAGGGTGTGATGTGAAGCCTGTCAATGTCAATGATAGCCAGCCCTTGTATTGATTTTAATGGTCTTTGAATCAGGTCCGAAGTAGGAGATTTTGAAAACTCATTAAAGCTTCCACGTTTTAAAACTGAACTTCTTCTATTGATCCTCTAACTCAAAGACAGACAATAAATGTTACATGAAGAAGCACAAAGCCTTACTGCTATATGGGAGCAGACTACTTCAGTGTTCCCTATGCTTACAGTACTGAGCCCAACAGCAGTACAGGTAGAGCGCAGTGTTGCAGAGTTTCAGAAGCAATTTTGCTGAGTTTCAAGGAGATTAATCTCTTAACAGAACCGCAGGTTGTCTGTTTGGTCTTAATAGGAATCTTTTATTCCCCTCTCCACTTCTTCAAGGCTACAAAGTGCAATAAAACCAACCGCATTTGCACTGAATGAAATTCACTTTATTTCAGTGCTAGGTAGTGCCAAAACTTCTAATGAGCCACTTTGCTCATTCTGTTTATTTCACAGTATCAAATGGAAAACTTATGCAGCAGGAAGAAAACTGGAGGTTATGTCATCTTGCTGAGTCTTATCTCCCTAAATGGAACATTTTTAGTATTCTAGGTAGAGAATTAGATGCTATTTCAGCTTAACAAATGAGTCTAAATACTGAATTTCTTCTGTATAGATACAGAGATGCTTCAACATTTACACAGTAACATCTGAATAAAGGGAAAATTAAACTGACTTAGAGAAACAATGAACATAAATCATCTTTCTTAAAGATATTATATGCATTGCATTCAAGGTGTCACACAAAAAGTGATTATATTTTTAAACTGATCTGTGACACATATATGCAAATGTTACTTTTTTCATTTGAAACAGGCACAATAATGTACTTTTTTTTTTCCACAGAAGACTACAAAAAACATCAGTAGCAAATATGTCAGCCCTTAATTTGCTAGAACATGCCATTTACCTCTATGATCCTGTCTTTACTGCCATTTAGCCATGTCTGTGACAAGACAATCTGAAGACCAGGCATGATATTCTTTTGATGTTTTCTACCATCAGTGCCTACACAGGTTTTTTTACAATTACATTTGGCTTAAGGAAGAATAGTATCAATGGATGAGCATAAAGGAAAAAATCGTATTTTCTGTGCCTTGTGACTTTTTGCCCTGTTGTAATAATTAATATTTAAACATTTAGTTTTTATATCCTATCATCATATTTATCACATGTACTTGTGACCCATACATTTACTCTTATTATAACCTGCAATGTGCTTATTCTCACTTGGCTGGCATTTTAAGACTTCTTCAAAGAGCAGACTTTCTAACAGCATGGTTTCTAAGGACTGCCCATGTAGTCTACTCAAGCTCTTTATCTGCTATTACCTGTTATTTTGGGGCTGCAGTGGTCTCCTCCTTCCTAGAGGGAGGCTGAGACAACTCTAACCTTTTCTCATCTCTTAAGTTTCTCTAGCATGAGTATGTTTCCATCTACTACAAGGTTATAGCCACAATAAACTGCTGAAAAGCTGTACACTTTGGGTGAATTTTTCTCCAATAAATCTATTCCCCACTTCATTTCTGTCCTTCCCCTTACTTCATTTAGCATTGTCTTCCTCTGCTTCCTCCCCCCAGCAAACCCCGTAACAACTCTGGAATCCCCCTCTTGTCCTTATATGGCCACCCCAGTTCTCCTTCACCATGCCTGCACTCTTAACTCTTCCCCTGTGATTTCCTAGACCCATACTGTCTAACTTCATGACCACTTTAACTCATAATCCTTCTGCACAAAGGTACTGCTTGTAATAATCTCTCATATGTTTGTTTCAGCTTGGTCTTTGTGAGGTTGAAGAGGAAGCTTGTATCATCTTAAAAGCTACTCCAAGCCTTGTTCACAATTTTGGAGCTTTATCTTCAAGCTGTCTGGATGATGGGCTGAATATTGCAGTGATAGTTGGATCCTCAGCAACTCCAGATAAGGTTTGATTAACCCTTGAAAGCATGTAAAATCTGCTTTACTCATGAATTTAAGATCCCTGGATACAAGCCCAGATGTTTTTCTTATTTCTTTTATATTGTTGTTGTTGTTGTTAAAAATTACTTACAAAAATTAGGCTAAAAAAGAAAAAAAATGTTTATAAACTACTTCTTAAGACCAAAAAATTATAAGGACTAAGCAAAGTAACATCTTTGTCAACTTGGTATGTCAGCCTACAACAGAAGAGAGAAAATGTACTGCATGGAAACAGTTGCTGCTCAGTCCATGTGCCATCGTCTATGTTCTCTCTTTCTCATGCCTTCACTTGTTAGGCTGCTATGAGACTGGCATTAGTATGATGCAATGATATGGGATGGCCAGGTCCCTAGAGTTCAGAAGTCTATTTTTCCAGACTGTGCCAGCACATTTTCATCTGTTCACTTGCCATTTTTGGAAGGGAGTATTTAAGTTTGATTAGAAGACTACAGAGAACCATTTGGCCTCCATGGTTTAGGGCCAAATTCATGCCATGTTTATAAATTTTTTATACTGTTCTCTTGAATGCACAGTAACACTACTAAATTAATGGCTTTTAAGCAATTATGGATCCATTGAGGCTAATGTTCTTGCTATTTATAACTTTTGCAAACAAGAAATAAGGACCAGAGATCATGTTGAACAGACCATTTTTAGGAGAAAATTGGTACCTCATTAGAAAGCAGATTGTGCTGTTGAGTATTGGAACATTTTTGCTCTCCATCCAGATTAGGCAATCATGGAATTAATTGCTCACTAGCTATATGAGCTATTTCATTAGTTCTGAAGTCAGCTCATGAGTTGCAATGATGATGACAGTGGAAGTCACTTGAGAAAAAAATGCTACATCATCATTTAAAAAAATCAAAACAATTCAAAGCATCAAAACCCTATCTGTCTGTATTCTAGCAGCAGCTATGCAGCTCATGTCAAAATACTCTGATATACTGAGATACAATGGTATTAGCCGTAACACCTAACATTAAGGAGAGACACAGACAGAAGCAAGAGGCTGCTGTCCCAAGAAATAACATCAAGAAATAAGAAGAAACACTTTACTGACATTACAGATTATATATTTCAACAGAAAGTGGTTTGAAAAATAAATAAATAAAGGAAATAGAGTTCATGTTACTGCATTAACAAGCTAACAGAATTTTATGCTCAGTGAGAACTAGGGGAATTATTGATTATATGTACAACAACTGAACAGTTAGTAAAAATCCAGAGGTGTCTCCCAGTCTCAGACTTAAAATCAGAAGTCGACATGGGCATGTCTATCCTATTCCTGTAAATCACCCATCATTGTTACAGACAGCAAGAACTTGCATGTTACTCGCCACCATTCCAGCTGAGCTATAGATTTAATGTTTGTATAGTTTATATACAGTACATAAATGTTATCAGTGACTACTGGGATTTAAGAGGAAACTGAGCACTCTGCAAGAACAAAGCCCTAAATAATAATTTGTATTCTATTTGAGTAGAACCTGAAGCAGAAAGTTGATTCACATTTGCTCATTGATTGTGTTACAATGCACAAAAAGAAAGCAGTCAAAAAGAAGCAGAAATATTTTATTTCACAGCTTTTTGGTTTAACTAGCAAATTAAACAAGAATAGCAAAGCCCATTTCCCTATTTTTAATGTCTGTGATCCTTTCAAATTTTTGAAGAAATCGATCACACCTTCACTTCCTTGAATTAAAGATTATTATTCTCTGTGGTAAAAGGAGTTAATGTTGACAATTATTTCTTTTCAGGCATGCCTGAAGCATTGCGATGGGGAAAATTCATCCCAGTGACATTTTTAAGTAGTGGATTAATGCAGTCTTAGTAGAAAACTATTCTTTATATAGATTAAAGAATCTGGGAAGTTTTTAGTACTGACAAATATTTAAGACATTCAATTCAGTCTGAGGCATTAAAGCTAACAATTTAAGATAAAAGATTAAGCAGATAAATTTTATTCTCTTAGAATTTGCAAATTATTCACACATCAATAAATTATGTGAGGCATTTGATGAAAGAATGGAAATAATATTTAGAGATGTAGGTTTTTATATATAAATACTTAAAGACTATTATAAATTAATGAATTTGGGGGACTAAGTAAGTTTCAGGTGGTAACTCATTTTTGTCAACTCAAATACTGGGATTGGATTAATATGAAGACAACAAAATTTAAATTTTCAGTTGGGTTTTTTTTGTTTTTCTTCTAACAGTTAACTGATTGAATTTATTGACAGCAGTGTTCTCCTGTCACAGAATTTTATTTTGGCAAATTGATATTTTCTAATAAAGGTGTTCTGATAAACTGTTTCTCACAAACTCAAAAGCCAAAGTTTAAAGGAGTAAGGCAAACTCTTTTAAATTACATTCAGAGTTTGCCATTCATGATCCTTAAGGACAACCAACTCTAAATAGAGTAGCAATGCTATTCCAATGGGTCTCAGTTGATTGGAGTAAATTCTCATAATATGCAACTTTACACAGTGCTCTTTGTTTCTAGACACAGTTCAAAGTAGCAAACAGAATGGAAGTTGCCTCCTAAGTGAGGAAATGTAGCAGAATTTGCCCAATACTGAGATTAAAAAAGGCTACTTTTTCCAAAGAACTGGCATACTGTGTTTGCTTAATTGGTAGGAGTGTGTCAGTAGAGCTTTTCTGCATAACTGTGGTGTAAGTTAACAACCTATATCACCAAGAACATACAGTGATAAAAAATGTAAATGTTTATAGTTAACATATAGAAGTCCAACTTGAAACTTCTAGAAGTTCCTGAAAAGCATCCGAAACATCCTCAAAAGCTTCAATGGTTAATAGACAAGTGCCTTGAATTCCGTAAGAACATTTCTGTTTGTGATTTACCAATTCACTTAACCATGAACCAAACATTTTCTGTGAACTAGACATTCCAAAGCCCGGAATAAATTATCCAGCTCCTTTCCATGTAACTATGCTATTTCTTAATACCTGGAAAATACAGATTAAGCACTTTACTGTTACAGATGACAACTTTACCTCAGAAAAAGGTTTTATTCTAAAGAGCTGTGGGAAATGGCCACACGTATGGAGGAGAGAAGGTAAAGACACCACAAATTAAGAGACTGCTCAGTCCTGAATGTTGTTAGTTTCAGTCTCTTGGTAGAAATGAGATCTATCGGGTGAAGCTCACATCTGACTCTTTTCAAACCATTTTCTTAACAGTGCTTTTAAGAGTACCATTTGATAAACACATCTCCTTTGGTCTTTCTTACCTATTACTGAGACGTAATGGAAAGACAAGTCTAAGCCTAGATTATGCTTTGTGGTTCTGAAATTAGAAACAGTGGCTTAGACAACGTTTGAAGAAAGTGGAATTTTTAAGATCAATTACAGAGCATTAGTGAGGGGAACAAGGTCAAACTGCAGCAAAAAGATTGGAAGAATGATTGTAAAATCATCTCTGAAGTTTTCATGTTATTATGAAAAGTTTAAATTACATCCAAAATTCCCTAAGATGACATGACAAATTTACATCTTGCTTTCAGTAAAAATTTTCCTGTAGTTCCACCTGCCTCTTCTGGTGAAATGAGCAGAAGACACCTGAATGAAGGAGAAGCTTGATAGATTTCTATAGCTGAAAGAAGTCAAATTTCTATAATATATTTCAGAGATGAAATGTTACTATTAGAACTTCTTTCATAGATGGTTGCTCCAAAGCAAAGCTTCACAGAATCATACAGAATTGATGAGCTTTGCTAAGTTACAATCATTTAATCATGGAATTGTGGAATAATTTAGGTTGAAAGAGACCTCAAGAGGTCCTCTGGCTCAGAGTAGGACCAACTTGGACATAACTAGAATGGTAGATCAGGTTATTCAGGACCTTGTCTAGGAGAGTTTTGAGCCTCTCAAAGGAGAGAATACAAGCTGTCTTTATATTTTCCTAATGCTGTCAGTCAGCTTCCTTTCTAGATCCAGCAAGCCCACTCAGGAAAGTTCCTTAGGTTCAAAGGATTGAGATGATGCTTTAGAAGCATTTATTTAAAAAATGGACATATATATGCAAATTCTTTAGTGACAGGTTCACATGCAGGGTTTAGGCTACAAGCTGGCTGAAAGCTATGTAGCTGTGGCTGAACAGCACTGGAGTTTCCAAATCTTACTGGTATGACATTAACCAGAGTAAGTGGCTTCTGGCCAGCTCAGAATGAGACAGAGCTACCTTGTATGTATCTGTAAAATGGACTTCATAGACTGGATATCCCTAGCATGGCATATCTTATTTGCCTAAGGAGCCTGAAAGAACCATCTGGTTGGTTTTGATCCTCATAGTTATTGTGATAAGAAACTCATTCAGGCAATTCTTCTGCAGCTGCAAAAAAGTGGTGAGACAGGCTGTATTTGGGAGAGAAAAAAAAAAGATCTCAAATGTTGCTAAATATGTTTCAGGATAATGGCCTCAATAGCACATCTGATGAGTATTTAGAATGAGTGAATGCTGAATGCCTTATCAGTGATAACACAGACAAAGGTTATGGGCATGTGCCACACATCAAACATTGATCTCACTGCAATTAATTTAAGTGAAAAATTGTCTCCATCAGCAAATGCTTTTGCACAACATCATAGCTTATTTCTTTGTCATTCTTCTTCTTTTTAGTGGGAAACTTTGACCTGTCCATGCAAGTTAGAAATCTTTGTTTCTTATAATTTATTAGTTCTCCATGCTTTGTAATTAACCTCCCAACCTTGCAGCCTGACTGTGGTGTAAATTTTTATTAATGTTTTTATAAACAATATTATTTTTTTACCATCTGTGATTATTTTTATAGAAATGTTAGTATTTTAATATAAATATGATCCACATCACCTTCACCATATTAACCTTCTACTGATTCTAGTTTTTACTAAAAGATTGCTCAATGTCCATTTAAAGGGATTTTAATGCTCACTGGAATTTTCAGTAGATGCTGACATTGCTATTAGAAGGTACCAGTACCAAGGTTAGCTTCTGACATATAAGAAGAACATTTTGAAAAGATGTCAGCAACTTAGATACCACACACTGGTAAGGCCAGAGTGTGACTTTGCACAGACACTGAAAAAAAAAAATTCTTTTATAAGAGAATAGAGGCAAAGCTGCGTGGTGCCGTGGACTCACTTAAGGGAAGAGATGCCATCCAGAGGGACCTCGACAGGCTTGAGAAATGGGCCAGTGCAAACTGCATGAGCTTCAACAAGTCAAAATGCAAGGTCCTTCACCTGGGTTGGGCCAAACCTAGACACAAATACAGACTGGGCACAGAGTGGGTTGAGAGTAGCCCTGAAGAGAAGGATGTTTTCCATGTTTTCCTTGTACCAAGTTTCAGAAGTCCTACGTAAGGCATACATATTACATGTATTTATTCAGTGGCTTTATATCTTTCACTAATGCTCTGCCTCCTACAGAAATATTACCAAATAATTGTCTACCTATATGGCACCTGGAATAAGAGCTACACACTTCTAGTATTGCTTGCTAGTATAGCCCATAGGAATTCAAAAGATGGTGTCTACTCTGTAGTTACACCATCTGTCTCCAAATTTCTAGATCACAAATAAGAGCCAGTTTTGAAAGTCTTACAGTAAGATTCATAAGGCAAAGATAAGTGGCAGAGCAATAGTTATTCAGATTTATATCAGAGCCTACAAACTGTAGAGCTACTAAAATCCTGTCAGGTCCTGATGTTGAAGTTATATGCTTTTGCATAAAATTAAATCATCTGCCTCATTTTCATAATGGCCTACAGCTTTGCTCTACCACAGTCTATATCTTTAGAAGCTAAAATAGTTATATATTTCAAAAGTAAAATCAGTAAAGACATATTTATTTCCAGATGTGAGAAGGTCTTCTGCCTTTCAAAACAACTCCGTTTAATTACTAATGAAAACATAGTGTAATCTGAATACGAGATAAAAATTTAACTGAATCACCTGATGTTGCATTTGCTAATGCACATTTCCATAGAGAGGCACAAATTTCATTTATTTGGAGAAATGTATGGCATTATTTTACATAAAATCAGAACTAGAATAAAATATATACTTTAAA
>JANHGN010002653.1:0-36030 GCA_024605025.1 Megaceryle maxima
ACCTTTAAGCAACAATACAATTTAATATTTACATGGGAACTAAACACAGGAAGTTCAAACTTTAAATTTTAAGGAGTAAATTAACTTTGAATACATACTTCTAGGCACACTTTTAACCTTACCTTGCCAGGTAAATGAACACACCAAAGCCCTCCCTGTCTGTGCCAGCCAGAGCTGCTTGGACATCTGTTTTAACAGAGATATGTGTTTAGGACTGTGAGCAGAAATAGGAAAGACTACTTATGTCCAACATGGGTGGGTTCACATTGCAGTAAGCTCCTTTAAATTTCTCATTTCATGGCTTCTGAACACTCAAATTTGCAATTCAAAAATCACCAACATATTCTGGTGTGTTTTCCTTTTTTTAAGTTAGCCTGACAGCGAGAGCAGACAGGGCAACCCGATGTGTGAAGAACAACCAAAGGAACCCAACCGAGCTCTGTGGCACCCCCAGCCTTGCCCATGCACCCTGCCCCGGCCAGCCTGCCACTCACACTCATGGGTGCAGCACGGTGCTGATGGTGGCCTGCAGCACCCAGCTTTCTACTCCTGGGCCCCAACGCCAGTGGCGCACAGGCTGCTGGAGAAGATGCCCAGCATTGCTCCTGCACTCCTCAGTCAGCCCCGCTCAGCAGCTGCTTCCCCACGCACTGCTGAGAGATGCGGCCACAGCCGCTCCCATCTTTAGCGACCTCCACGCGCTCCACAGGGGAGAGGAGTGGACTCCACAGATTTCAGGGGAGGAGGAGAGGGGACAGGACCTGCAGTCACATGCTACTGATAACCAGGGAAGTGGAGACCTGAGCAGGAGCAAGTTGCCAGGGACACTGCAGAAAAAGGGAGAAGCCATGAAGAAAAAACCAAACAAACCCAGCACAGCGCTGGAGGGCGAGAACAGAGGGTTGGGAGGCAGGGAACTGGAAGAATGGGAAATTAAACGAGACTACAAGGAAAAGCATACAAGCATGGTGGAACCAAAATCAAAGCCTTGTCTAAAGTAAAACTTGTATCACTTAAAAATCAGCTTAAAAAGATATAATGCAATTGTTGCAAAATCCAGTGCAAGCTCTTAATTTGGGTTCAATGTAGCTTAATTTGATAATTAATCAATGAATCTTCCAAAAGATTAAAATGAAAAAGATTTAAATGAAGATACGAATGTTTAGACAGGATTTCATACCAGTTAAATAATTAATTTTAAAGACAATTTGAGTTTTAATATGGATGATGCTTCAAAGAAGCATCGAAAAGAACAAACAGAACATAGTTATACAAATAGAAACAGAAAATCTAAGGCTAAACCACTGAAAAGTATCCAGGATTTCTCGAATCTTTTCTGAGACCACTGCTGTGCAGAGAGGGAGGTCTGGGCAGCCCCTAGAGCACTGCACCTCCTGAGCGCATTGATATTGGCACTTTCAGGGTGTCTGTGAGCCTGTCTGAGGAGCACAGTGGATATCCACACTCTGTGCTTTGCTGTTTACTTTGTAGGCTTTGAGGCATTCTTTGCTTTATTTTACAGAGTCTCAATATTTTCTAGCATGGGACCAGTCACGAGGCATTTCAAAATTTCATGAGAGAATATCCTGAAGCCTTGGTCTGTTTTTTTATACTGTGCTTGGCCAGGTCTTTGCACAGGTGGAACTGGTCAGATAACACCAGAACAAAGTCTGAGCACCCCCAAACCACTCTGGACTCCACACACCGCCCACGCCATCAGAATCCACATTGCTCTGGATGCTGCGAGCACCCTTCCTGGGCCCTTCCTGCATTTAAAACATCCACCACTGTATTCACTGATGGCTTCTACAACTTCACAATGAAAGGACTTGAGGGTACAAATGGCTCATATAGAGTGAATCAATCCCATGTGGCAGTCTGTGCAGACCAGCACATTTCAGAGTAGAAACAATGCAGTCCTGTGGGACAGGAGTGCTTCTGTTGGCTCCTGCTACCATTCGAGTTACTCAGATTGCTCGGAACAAGAATACTCCATTTCCACTTGTAACAGCACAACACTCTCTGCCTCCTCTCTCTGGTCCCAAGCTCTCTCCCTCTGCGAGAGCTCCTGCTTCCCCACTGTGATCTTCTTGTTTCCTTTAGGACCACCTGATAGATGCCTATCAGTGAATCTCATCTCCAGCTCTAACGCCATCACTTCAGAGGAGCCAGCAGTGTATGCCATGCCATCACCACAGCATCACACAGGCTTTCTTCCAGGATTGGGCTTTTGTCACGGTCTAACCTCTACAATCAGCTAAAGACCACACAGCCGCTCACCCCCCACTTTCCTCACACCCACCCCTCCTGGGGGATGAGAAGGAGATTTGAAAAGAAAAAAACCCCAGGGGTTGTGATAAGGACAGTTTAACAAAACAACACAAAGAGAGAAGAAAACACTGCACTAATGAAATGATAGACAAGGAGATTAACAGAAGCCCTAAAGACTCTACCTGTACCTGAGACATTAACTTTCACTGCTCCAGACACACTGAAGCAAGTTAAAAACAGGCAGATCTACCCCTGGCCAGCCCTCCCCTTATATAGGGGCAGGACTCAGTGCGATATCAACACTCCCATTGGCTGGCTTGGTTGTTTATGCCACTGTGGCCTCTCCCCACTCCAGCCCCTTGCAGCTGCAGCTGCTGCTGCTGGTGATAACTAAGCCAAAGAGAAGCCAGGACAGCTTTCAACACGGAGATCAAACAGCTGAGCCCAGGAACGGCTATGCTGCTCTGAAGCTGACTGCCTGAGCTTAAGGTGATGTGGAACAGAGACCTGGTACCTGACAGTGGGCACTTTTGCCTTTTTCTGGCTGTGATTTGCTTACCTGTGTGGAACATTTGACTGATAAATAAATTGCTCTCTATAAAACACCTGAAATCTCAGTTCTTGTTGCTCCATCATTTGTCCTGGTAAAGTGAGGCTGAAGAAAAAAAGTAATCAAATCACTACTGGAAAAGTACAATGGAAACCTGAGATGTGGCTGTGGTGGCTGAGTCAGGGCTCGTGCAGTGAGATAGAAAGTGTGAGAGATGGATTCTGCAAGAAGGCATCAAATCTGTGTACACTAGGTTTGCCTGCTCCTGGTCACACACAAATCCCTCTTGACCAAACCCATTTGAAATATTCAGTACACCAACACCCCAAGGAAAATCTTAGCCCTGTCTGCCTCACCACGCCTGGTCTGGCAGAGAGCTGAATCCAGGCTGCAAGTCCTGGTCCAGGCAGATATCCATACATCCTCCTGAGGCACCAGCATGAGGACCACAGTCCTCACAGAATTTACAAATGAGCATCCTTCAGATGAAACAGCTGGAGGAAAAACATGTAATAACCTGCTCCTCCCTACACTGCTCTTCCCTGATGTAAGAGAGAGCACAGAGGTCAGTGTCAAAGCAGTGTCAGTCAGCCCCATCTCACTCTGTCAGGAGAGAGTTTATGAAACAACACAAGATACCATGGAAGAACTGGGTACTCGGCTACTCCAGGTAAACCCTGTCTAAACAGGCGTGCAGGATGCTAATGGTGAGCACACAGAGATGAAGATGAGATCTTGTCTCTGGATTCCAGCAAGTGTCTGGCCTGTGGAGCTTCTGCCCCTGCAGCTGGCAGCCCTTCTCTCCAAGCAGGAGGTGAGAAGTGACCAAGCCAACCAGCCTCCGAGATGTGCAGCTGCCTTTGCCTCTCCCATAGCTCCTCCCGGCAGCCGCGCTTGCTGCAGGGCACGAGCGCACTGCCTCAGCCCTGAAGAGCACCGCAGAGGGGCTCCCTGGCTGGGAGGTGGAGGATGACACAAAGGAGCTGAAATCAGTTTTCTGAGAACTACATTAGTGCTGCTGGATCTGAGGAAAATGAGGCTTATCACGAGTAGTCAGCATGGATTCAACAAGAAGTCATGCTTGGTCAATCTGATAGCCTTTTATGATGGCATCACTAGATGGATAGATGAGGGGAAGGCAGCAAAGCTTTTGACACTGTCTCCCATGGCATCCTCACAGCCAAGCTTAGGAAGTGCGGATTGGATCACTTGGTGGTGAGATGAATTGGGAACTGGCTGAAGGAAAGAGCTTGGAGAGTTGTGGTCAATGGGCCAGAGTCCAGCTGGAGGCCTGTGGCTCGTGGCATCGCCTGGAGTCAGTGCTGGCTCCAGCCCTATTCAGTACATTCATCAATGACATGGATGAAGGGACAGAATGGACTCTCGGCCAGTTTGCTGATGATACAGAACTGGGAGGAGTGTCTGACATGCCAGAAGGCTGCGCTGCCATCCAGCGTGACCTGGACAGGCTGGAGAGCTGGGCAGGGAGAAATCTAATGGAATTCAGTACGGGCAAGTGCAAAGTGCTGCATCTGGGGAGGAACAACCCCAGGGATCAGTGCAGGGTGGGGGCTGAGCTGTTGGAGGGCAGCTCTGGGGAAAAGCACCTGGGACTCCTAGTGGAGAACAGGGTGACCATGAGCCAACGGTGCGTCCTTGTGGCCAAGAAGGCCAATGGCACCCTGGGATGTATTAGGAAAAGCGTGGCCAGCAGGTCAAGGGAGGTTCTCCTCCCCCTCTACTCTGTGCTGGTGAGGCCTCGTCTGGAGTACTGTGTCCAGTTCTGGGCTTCCTGGTTCAAGAAGGACAAAGAACTACTGGAGAGGGTCCAGCACAGGGCCACTAAGATGAGGAAGGGCCTGGAGCACCTACCATGTGAGGAAAGGCTGAGAGAGTTGGGTCTGTTTAGCTTGGAGAAGAAGAGGCTGAGGGGGGATCTTATCAATGGTTACAATTATCTAAAGGGTGGGCATCAGGAAGATGCAGACAGGCTCTTCTCAGTGGTGCCCAGTGACAGGATGAGGGGCAGTGGCCATAAACTGGAAAACAAGAGGTTCAAGCTCAACATGAGGAACTACTTTTTCACTGTGAGGGTGACAAAGCCTGGAAGAGGCTACCCAGAGAGGTGGTGGAATCCCCATCTCTGGAGACTTTCAAAAGCTGCCTGGACTTGTTCCTGTGTGATCTGCTCCGGGTGATCCTGCTCTGGGAGGTGGGTTGGACTACATGATCTTTAGAGGTCCCTTCTGCCCCCCATCATTCTGTGATTCTGTGACCTGAGCAAACTGGTGTCAAAGCCCCAGAGAGATGCCTCAGGCTGTCTTGACCCTCTTCAAGATGTTCAGCTGCCTGTGGCTTTGCTCCAGATTCTGAGTGCAGAGAACTGTGAGGGAACCCAGCACACAAGATGTGTCTTGGAAATAGGAGACACGGCAATAGTCATTTCTCCACGCTGTAATGTATTGGTGCTTGCAGCATGCACATCACACCAGTGATGTAATGTCCACCTTCTGCATTTCTTTTATGTCTCTGTCCTTGTCCCTTGCTCTTTGCACTTGCTCCCAAACAGCGCAGTCAAAAGACTGACTCAAGGCATCAGTGAAGCCAGAATTGACACAAGAATCAGCCTGTGATGCACAGTGGCCGCTCGCTCATCAGCCACAAGGCTACACAGGTTTCCACTGCTGGGGCAGAGGAGGAGGAAGGGGCACACAGCAATGAAAGGGGAGCAGTAGGTATTCATTCATTCATTCATACATACATTCACCTTGAAGGCTTCCCGACGCATGAACTCACAGACACACACACAGCAAACACAACTCTGTTATTCCTGCAGGGAGCTCTCACCCTCAGGCTAACCCTAGAGCGAGCATTAACCTACTTATTGTGCCCTTGGGCAGTTTTCAGGGTGAGGAAGCTGACTATCTGGGGAGCAAGGTGAGCAGATCTCAGCATTTAAGTACAATATCTGATGATCACCTGAGAGTGGGGTAGGAATTTCTCCTCATTTTGGTTGAGCTGGGGGAGAAGCGGGTCACCATCCTGTCCTTGTTTTTCAGCCATCTCCTCCCATGATTAGACAAAGCATAACTTTATTAGAACAGAAGTGTCACTGTTTTAGGAGACCAGTTGCTCTGGCGGCTTTGAAACCTTCATCCAGCTTCTTCCATCCACCACTAAAGATCTAACTGCACGGTGAAGGCGCAGCCTGAGTCAAGTCTGTTGTTCTGCCCATCTGGCAGGATGAGGTAGAGAAGAGGGATGTGACCACCTGCCCTCCTCACAAAGCACCCTCAAACTTCAGCTGCTCTCAAAAGAGCAAAACAGCACCTGCCTATGTTGGGAAACCACCAAGAGCTCCCTTCTTGTGGACCAGGCTCACTCAGGCTTTGCTGGTCAAACAGCTTTTGTCCCTTCAGATTTATCCTGCATCTCCTGTTTGCCCTTGCTTAGCATCAAACTCAGAAAACCTGCCATTGACCTGACTGTCACCTTGATCTTCAGGAACCAACATCAGTGTTTCCATTTGGACATAGGATCACAGAAGCAGAAGGCATTGCTGCAATTTTTAGCAGTAGACATCATGCTGACATTGCAACACACACACAGATGCTAGAGCAGAGAGTCCTAGTCTCTGTTGGTCTGGAGACAGCGCCGTGACAAGAGGCGAAGACAGAGAAAACACAATCAAATCACTGAACTGGCAAAGGTGGGCACCACTGAAATAAGGGACTGGGACAGACAAAGAACGGGAAAGGGTGACAGACAGTACGTGGCCCTGGGTGAGCAGGAGCCATGGACAGCGTACGGGCAGAACAGGCCGGGTTGACGGGTGGGCAAAGGGCAGAGCACCAGCTGAGAGGGAGGCACCGTTACAACAGGGATGGGCTGTAAGATGCCTGGCCTTTGCTGATGAGCTTTCACCAGTACCTGCGAACCCGCGACACCCACAGCCAGCAGCATTTGTGTGCCTTACTCCTCAGAACGTGTGTTTAGAAAAGGAGCACGTGGTTCTAAGGAGGAGAAACCCCACATCACACCAGCTAAGAGTCTAATCCTACAAAATCCACTCCTTCAGTAACTGAAGCAAAATCTAAGTACCTGGCTGAATTTCACTGTGCTAAGATATTTAACTACTTCGTTGCCAGTCAGAGCTATGTCTACAAATACAGCTCAGTTCCAGTGACCGCTGCAGAGAGAGTAACAGGGGCCATGAACAGGCCCGTCTGATATTCAGGACCTTAACACCAGGCTGAACCTTGAGAAGGATCCTGATTTTCATCTGGGGCTTCAGCACCTTGTTGGGCTTTTCTGAAGATGCCCTTCATACAGAACTGCTTTGTTTCCTGAGTCTGCAGTGCACAGACACCATCTGCCTGGAGCAGCTTTGGTATTTTTGAATCATGCTCTACAGAATCATGCTCAGTCTCATCTCATTGAATCTTTGGCTTCACTGAACCCGGGTCCAGTGGTCTGACTGCCATCCTGGTTTTATCTAGACCAGAAACAAAGGAACTACCCAATACAGCCTGTCTGTCTGACTGTTTTTCATTGTACATATTTTCTCTGTCCTACAAGTGATCAGCTTGCTTCCTTTTAAAGCCTGCAGTCAGATTTAATCTACTTAGCTGGGATTAATGAGAGATTTGTTAAAGATTTAAAGATTTTACACACTTTGCTTACAACTGTTGTTATCTACAACCATCAGGCGATAAGCCCCATGCAGACAAACCTTTCTTAATGTCAGGCGCATCCGTCAGGTGTGCCGAGGCTGGTAGCGTGATGCTGACGGCTGATGCCTGTTGCTGGAAGACAGGCACCTTCATGGACCAGTTCTGAAAGCAGTGCTCAGACCTCTGCCTGCGCCTTGCCCTTCTTGTGCAAAACTGAGGAAGGCTGGCAGCTCAGAACACGGGTGACTGCCCTGGCACCTGCAGCTGACATTATCAGAGCTCCACGCAGGTAGGAGCGGACAACCAGGAGCATCCCTTCAACTAAAGCTAGCACTGACTGACGTCGTCTTACCTGGGAGAGGTGAGGAGGGACTGAAGGTCCCAAGTGGTTACCTATTGCTGCATCACATTGCTCAAACCAGCATTCCTGCTTGGGGAATGGATGGTGGCAGAGGTGACGTGAGTCTTAAAACAAGGACACTGTCTTGGATGTGGGAACACTTCTTGGTGGAAATTATGACAGGTAATGTTAGTAAAAATACGCTCTGCTGGGGAGGTCCCCACGTGCAGAGCAGCCTCAGTTCAGAAATCTGCTGGATGAGTGTTTCAGATGGCTTACCTCCATCGAGGGCCAGAAAGCAAGAGCTGCAGACAAAGGCCCTGGGAAGCCTCAGGGAATTCTTCCAGTGCCACCACTGGGGAACCACAGCGGCCAAGCACAGGACGCTGGGACTAGAAGAAAGCAACAAGGGTTGGTCAGGTGCACTCTGCTCAGCTGGCAACCCATCCCCCCCAGTAGAAACACAGATAATAAAAGAGTGATGCTGTGTGAGGGATTCCTCGTGTCACTGTCCCTTGTTACCTGACCTACAAAGACCAGAAAATCTTGCCTGGCAGGTATGGAAGTTTCAATGTATGTGCTGGGTGATCTTTCACCCTCCCACTCCAAAGAAGCTCCAAAGATTCCTCCCTAAATACAAAGCTCAGGCCATTCACCAGTCCTCAGTGCAGCATCAAACCACAAGAGAACAGTCATGACTTTTGGTGGCTTTATAAAAATACCAAAAAGCAACATCTATATAGAAGGCTCTGCCCACTGGGAGTCCCCCAGCAGGCAGCTGTCCCTGGGGCCATCAGGGCAGAGGAGGATGGTGTGGCAGGGCTCCTGGGCAGCTCTGTGCCTTGGAGAGAGCAGGGGAGGTAACAGGGAGACCTGAGCTGAGCCCTGAAAAGATGAGAGCTCTGCTGCTGCTGTCCCCACATTTCTTTGTATTCTCCTTGTGCTACATGGGTTAGAAGCAGTGCGGGGACAGGACACCAGGACCAGCACCCTATGCAGACCAGAGCATGGAGCAAAGAGCTCCAGACTGAGCTGTGGGTTCTCCCCAAACAGAGACTGAATTCCCCCTGACACTTGTGAACTGTTCCACAGTCACAGCTCTGTCTCCCACCGGTTCCCGAGCTGTGGGACATTCCCCAGGGCTACCACACCACTCCCTCCCATAGCCCTCGGCCCTTCCCGCTGCTGCAGCTCCTGCGCTCTGCACCAAACACCTGGCCTCCCACTGCCCTCAGCAGACACACCAGTTATTCCCAGTGGCCCTGAACCTGCTCAGACTCCAAGTCAGGCTCAGCTACTTCTCCGCTGTCTGCACTGGTGAGGAGCAGCAGGTCACCCCTCAGAAGAGGAGGGAGGCACCCAAGTTGAGCAGTCATATGCAAAAGCTGTTTTGGAGTCTGGATGTGCTGCTGCCTCTCACTGGCTTCTCTCTCATGACAGAAGATGTGCCAGTTTTGCTTTCCTTACACCTAACGTGAGGGTCCTTTTACACTCCCACTCCAGGAATGCTGTAGTCACAGGTAAAAGCAGTTTATGAATTACTGCTTTGTACTGGTGACATCCTGGGTGACTTACACCATCAGAGTCAAGACCTATGTCTACTAAATAAACCACACAAAGACTCTCATTATTTTGAAGCTTATTGGAGGTGAGAGATTCATCAGTTTGATCACCAAGAAACTTGTTCTGAAACAAGAGAAACATGTACGGTTTTTACAACTGAGATTCTCAAGAAAAGCAAATTACAATTGTTTGCCCAGAAGCCCTTCCAGGAACCTCCTGGAGCTGAAGCAGGATGGTGCTGAGCTGACCTGGTCACTGGGCTCACCCACCCTCCCTCCTGCTCCTCACTAGACCCTGCCTGGCATGGGCAGGCTGGGACCAGAGCCACGCCATGGTGACAGCCACACTGGCACCAGAGCCACGCCATGGTCACAGCCACGCTGGCACCAGAGCCACGCCATAGTCACAGCCACACTATGGTGACAGCCACGTCAGCACCAGAGCCATGCCATGGTGACAGCCAGGCCAGCACCAGAGCCACGCCATGGTGACAGCCAGGCCAGCACCAGAGCCACGTCATGGTGACAGCCACGCCAGCACCAGAGCCAAACCATGGTGACAGCCACGCCGGCACCAGAGCCAAACATTGGTGACAGCCACGCCAGCACCAGAGCCACGCCATGGTGACAGCCATGTCAGCACCAGAGCCACGCCATGGTGACAGCCACGTCAGCACCAGAGCCATGCCATGGTGACAGCCACGCCACAGCTTTCCACGTGCCAGTGCCCATTATTATTTACCCTCTCCCTGAGCAGACATCTCAGAGCCGCAGCGTCCCCCTGTGAAATAGCCTACCTGTGTCCTCCCGTTGCTCCCAAGGTCTCCAAGCATGCAGAGAAGAGGGAAAAAAAGGAGAAAGAGCCTTGATACCTGTCCTGTATTCCCAGAGATTCCAGACACCTCTCCGGTGCTGAAGCTGGCCTCTGCCGGCACCGGGCAGGAAGCTCAAGGTTGCTCTCCAGTGGCACTGCCACCCCTGCGCTGACCTTGCAGCTCTTCCGAAGGTCACGGGTCTCCGGCTCAGAGCACAGGTCGGACGCAGTGCATTGCGAAGCAGCAGTAATCCCACCGTGCCCGTCGGAGCGGGCGTCTCCACGCGCTTCCTGCTGCACGCTGTGCCCACGGAGTTTGCTCGCTCTTGCTGCGAGAGCTCCAGAGACGCCCAGAGCAGAGCCCGGCCGAGCCAGCCGGCAGGGACTGCCCAGCCACCCCTGCACCAGCCAGCAACTCCCGGAGAACTTCGAAGGGAGCAGGTGGGGGCTTGGCAGAGGGCTAAACAGAAAATAAAATGAGGGGACAGGGAGGAAAGGGGGGCTTCTTTCCTGTTAACGAGCGTTCGAGCTGCTGATCTCAAGAAGACTTTGAAAAGAAAGCGCAGAGCCCTCCTGGCAGGGCAGCCAGCCCAGCTGCCCTCCCCGCGACTCACTTTTTATAAATTCTGGGAAACACTTTTAGACAGACACTGGCACTCATAAATTATACAACTCATTTGCATATTCCAGTCATGAGACATTATGCAAATGTGACCTGATTTGCATAATGGATTCCTCTCGTCGCTTCACTTGCTTCATGCTTTTAAAAAAACAAAATGAAATAAAATGAAAGCACGAGAAGGTGAAAGCAGCAAGTTCCCAGCGTCGCTGCGTCTCCTCCCCACCGCACCGTCACTCGCCCTCACTCGCGGCAGAGATTGGGGCGAGGGAGAGCGAAAGCTAAAAAACAAAGCCCCCACATGGTTTATTTCTCCCGTAATTACAACGAACTAACTTTCCCCTCGTTGCGATGTTTCATCCCAAGCGACGTATTTGAGCCAATTAAGGAAAGGAAAACGAGCCCTGGAAGGCAGGATGAGTCCCTTGCAGGCGCCGTTCCTCCGCAGCCCCACCTCAGCGGTGGCAGGGCGCTCATGGTGGGGAGCCCTGTGGTGCGAGACCCCGCTGGTCATCTCTGTGCTGCAATGAGCCTTTGGGGGGGACGGCGTTGCCGCCCAAACTTCGACAGAGCTCGCCTCTGTGAAAGGAGGGTGGGTGCGAGAGGCGAGGGGAGGGGTTGCTTTGATTGTTTATAGCAAAATATAGCGGTGACATGTTGGGAGGACGAGGCAGAAGCGCGTCAGCCTCCCCCAGACGCACTCCAACAGGCGGACGACCGTCCGTCCATCCCTCCGCAGTGGCTGGTTTTGCTGCGGGCGCTTCCCTGCCCCCCTGCACCAGCGCCAGCGGCAGAGCCGTGCCAGGCGGCTGGCGTCCGTACCCTGTGGGAAAAGTTAACTGTAATTCTTCAGCTTTTAAAATCAATTAACCCGTGTGTTAATTAACATCAAGTCGACGGGAGGAGGAGGAGGAGGGGAGAGCGGGAGGGAGGAGGGAGGAAAAGAGCTGCAAGGGCGGATGGCAGCAGAGTTGGCACAGTGCCATCCATTCAGTGGCAACGCCACAGCTCCCTGCGATCGCGGCAGCGGGTATATGTTACGGGGGCCCTGTGCGCGGGCCAGACAGTGCGGTAGAGCCAAGGGAGATTATCCAGACCCCCAGGAGCAAACGGCAGGCAGCGACCGGAGGCGCAAGTGCCAGGATTACAGAGTAGGCTCCTCCGCTGCGAGCCCTTCCTCGGACGCACACCGCTGTGGGGACAGGGGCTCCCCCGCCAGCACCGCACAACTCGGACTTCCAGCACTTTTTCCCCCCTTTAAACGTCATTCTGCCGCAGTGGAGCCAGCACAACGGATGCTTTCACACCCTGCGAGACAAAGGCCGTCGTCTCCGCCATGACACCGCTCCGTTCCAAGCCGAGGCCGGCATCTTGGAGTCTTTAAAAATAAAGGGAAAAGGGAAATGCGAACAATAAAAACAGCAACAGAAAAAAACCTCAACAACAAGCCCCTTGTGCCCGTTCTCCATGCCAGGGGCAACATGGGCATCTGTCGCAGCAGAAGGCGTTTGTGTGGGGCTTTCTTTTTTCTTTTTTTTTTTTTCCCTTTTTTTTCCGCAAGCTGTTGGCGTGTTTGCCATTCAGGTTCGTTTACAATTAACTCCAAAAAAAAACCCCAACCACACCCAACCCAGTCAACAACAAACAAAAGGGAATAGCCGACATCGACAGAGAAATGCCATAAGAAGCTGCAAGAATGCGAGCTACAGACGGTGCCATTTGCCATTCGGACAACCTCAGGGAAAGATGCCAATTCTGCAGCTTGGGAGAGACTCCGAGAAGGGAGCGTGAAGGTCTCCAAATAGCACGCCAAAGAAAGGAAGGAAGAAGGAGGGAAGGAAGGAATACAGCTCTTATAGGGCAGGATCACAGCTGCACACAGCCTCTGCTGGGAGGAGAGGGAATGTTTATCGGTGTAGCAGAGATGCCTGTGTATGCACACACGCAGACGGAGCGGTGTGCGTATGGACACACATACACACATGCACACAATGCCTCAGCTAACTGCAGCTTAGACGTGTGAGTGCGGGGGTGCGTATGACGGGGACGCGTGTGTACCTCTGTACGCACACACGCGTCTGAGTGCGGGTATGGATTTGTGTGCACGCGTGTAATACGCACACACGTATGCATGGAGATGTATGTTTGTGTGCTCGGGTGAGAGAAAGACAGAGTGAGACAGACGCAGACATAGACACACACACACACACTCACCCAACGTCAGTATACATCCCACTTTTTGACCTAGGTATACACAAAATAAAAATCATAGTCGAGCAGCAAGCAGGCAGGCAGAGATTTATCTACATTCACTGCTATCACCAGGGAGATGAATGGGGCCGATCTGAAGCCCTTTACACGATCTACTATGGGAGTGAAGGAGGAGGAGGGATGCCACACAGACATGCACAAACTTGAAGACAGAGAGATTTGGAAGGTGCTACTTGTGAAACCCAGGTGGCACTCCGGAGGGTGAGCGAGGGAAAGAGCCGCACGGGCGCTCCGCAGGGTCCGAGGGCTTGGGGCTTCGGGAAGAGGGCGTCAAGGGACAGCTGGCTACTTACGGTGTCTGCGCTGCTGAGGATCCTGCAAGGTGTTCTGTTGGCACCGGGCGCTGAGCCAGGGAAGGGCACTGGAAACAAAAGGGAGAGACAAAAAATAAAGTCATACAACGGGAATATTAATTGCCTCTCTTGCGGATTTTACAAAACACACAAAATGTTTTCTTTTCGCTTGTTTTTTTTTTGTGGATTGGCGCGCTTCCCTTCTGCATGGAAAATACTAGCATGGGATTTACAGCCCAGCTACAGGGCTCGGGATTAACAGCGCTGGCATCTTTTGGGCATATTTTTTCTTTTAATGAATGAGCTTTCGCTGTTAATGAGGAATAATCGTTTGGCTAATGAGCTTTGAAACATTAAGAGAAAAGAGGGTTTTTTTTCCCGTTAATCGCCCTGGTGCGACCGCATGGATGGATTACAAAAGACAGCAGTAGGAACGCAGTACAAAGGGGGGGAAACGTCTCCTGGAGTGGGATAAATGCAGAGATGGGTGATGAGTCCCTGCATCTCTCCTTCCTTCTCTCTCTCTCTTACTCTCCCTCTGCCAACTGCTATGGGTTTCCATAACTCCGCAATCAAAGTGGATGCTCGGGAAAGATTATTATAGTCAAACAGTGAAGCGTCGGCGGTTAATGTCTCCAGTGTTTAATCATCATACAGTAGAATGGTTTTATGCATATTTCATTTGCATATCATTAAACCGCACTAGCGCGGGACATTCAGAGCTGGAGAGGTACAAAGTTGGGGGGAGCGAGAGGGAGAGTGAGAAAGAGACGGAGGGAGGAAGGTCCCTATGATGCCTATCTTCAAAAGCCAGGGACTTGTTCCATGATCTGTCTTCTACTTTTGCTAAAATCATGATGACTTGGAAACCTTTGAAGTTGGATATAACCTTGGATTCATCTAATTCCAGCAGAGTGATGTATTAGAAGGGGGGAAATGATGCTGCACTAGACATTTAAAGGAATATAAGCTCCAGTGGAATGGAAATAGGAGCTCTTTGGGGAACGAACTGGCAGAGCCAGCCACAGCTTCGACAAACACCACACCTCTGGGTTAATGCTAGTAAAGGATACCAGAGTAATACAAAAGAAATGAAGACAACATAGACATTAAGATGGGGATTCTATTTCTCTTCTCTTTCTCTTTTCATTTTAAAGGTACAAAGAAGGATGGAACCAGCGGTAATTTACACACTAATTAGCGAACAATTGCCTCTTTTTGTGTTTGTTTTTCTTCTCTTTATTTTGGAGAGGGGTGTTGTCACCACTGGAGTGATTAATCAATTATTTGGTAGCTCAGATCCTTCTCCACTGGCACTGATCAGGAAGAGAAGGTGGTGGTTGCGGGGGGGAGGAACACAGTGGGCTCTTTGTAGATCTTATACATGCACAACATATTAATTGAGGTCTTTATAAAGCTCCCTCAATAGACTGTTTCTTTCCTGGAAAAACAGCAGCTGGTTAGCCACCGTTGGCGACTCTTCAAATATCACTTTCGCTGGGGGCAGCTCTGTCGCTGTTTGTTGTTGTGCTTTATTTTCATTCTCCACGGAGGGGGCTCCGCGTGCGATGCGACCACTGCCCACCGCTCTCGAAGGGCAGACAGACAATGTCGCTATCAAGACGATCTCTTGAGCCGAATGCAGAACTTTGCCTCAAAATGAAACGCTGTTCTATATTTAAATTCTCCTCCTTTCCCTCCCCCACTTTTCTTCTCCTCCAAGTCTTTGTCTCGGTTATGAATATTCAGATGAGCCGCGATGTGATTACACTGTACAATTACTCGCGTCCATGGTGGTGGCGAAGGCACCGAGGAATGATAGAGCCAGATGAGCTTGGAGCTCATTTGGGGTTTGTTTTCTGTACTTTCCCCCCATCTCTGTGGCGCTGCGGCACATGCAGATGTCGCTGTTGTTCTTTATAAAGCCCTAATGATATGCGAAAGCATAACGACCCCATTTGGGTGCACGGCATCAACGAAATATTACTGGGGGGGGAAATCCTGACTGAAGGAATGTCCACATAAATTATTTTTATTTAAATGAGTTGAAGAGGTGGCGGTGAGGCAGAGGAAGTCACATGAATACATGCATAATGTTAATACGCAGAAAGGTTATCACCAAGGAGAAGAGGGGTTTTTGCGCTGTGCTCGGGACAAACAGGCTCATTAGGGACTAGCGCAGCCACTGCGTGATTTACTTATTTATCATTACTCATAGTTAAGCCGGGGCGCCAGGCACGCTCGCTGCCGGGAGACGTGGAGCGCTTGGAGCTGGATGATTCCAGGTTTTCATTCAGAAATCTGAGTGAATTGTGTGGTGGGAGGGGGACAGGAGAAGAGGCACTGGAGGGAGAATGTGTTAAGTGCCACAGCTGGGTGGCAAAGGAGGGGTCTGATGGCAGCCCTGAGGATGGAGTGACAACACGGCAGCGCTGGTGCCGCTGGTGCCAGGCTTGCGTGCGCCTCCCCAGGGACAAAGCTCTGAGCAGCGGGTCCCTGCCTGGCCGGCTCTGCGTCCCCACCATGGGACAACGGCAGCTGGGCAGAGCAGCTCCTGGCCACTGTGCCATCCAAGGGACTGCTGGGCAGACAGAGAGCCAGGAGCTGGCCAGAACCTCCCTCGTTCCTTTTTTCTCATGGCAGTGACACTACCAGTGGATATTACAAGTACAAAAACGTGTGTGTGTGGAAACAGGATTTATGGCTACTCTGCTCTGCTAAGAATGCTCTTCTGGGCCTGGGGTTTGCACCTACGTACGTCAGCAAGGGGTGGACAAAGAAAGATATAGTAGACCAGCAGCAAACAGCAACACCCTGCCTTCAGCTGTTTGACATCAGTTTTCGGAAGGTCCATGTCTTGTGTTCTTGGCCTGCACTGATCCGGAACAGCTCTGCCTTCACAGCTGCCTCAGCCTCTACCACATCCTTGGTTGTGAGTGAGGCTCCAGCTGCAGCCAGACCTGGTCTCCAGGGAGGGAGCATCGCTTTCCTCTCCACCTGAACCAGGAGCAGGCAGGATGGAGAGGAAAAGCTCCTGCAGATGGGACCCGGTGTGAGGGGACCTCTGCTCTCCTCCCATGCTGTGTCTCTAGGAACCCTGTTGAGCTCCGCAGCTGCCACGGCGGGGTGGCTCCAATGCCTCCAAAGGCCTGCTGCTTGTCACCGACACGGAGGTGCCATGAGAATCTGCTCCAGGGAGGCTGCAGACAGTAGCCAGGTCTCCTTAGGGAGGGCCCAGCACAAAGGGAGCACCGAAAGCCCCAAACAGGAGGATGATGCTCTAGTCTGTATCTGTCTAAGGACCGACGTGTAGAGGACGCAGTGACCCACAGCAAAGAGGAAAGCTGCTGCCCAGTGCTGCTTAAAGACTCCTAAGCAGAGGTCCATCTAGCTGCCATCTGCCTCCAGTTCCTCCTGCATCTCAACAGATGCATCCCTGTCATGCACATGCACACACCCTTCTGCAAAGGCACCCAGGAGACTGAGTAGAAGGCCGCAGTCTGCCAGTTCTGATCAAAATAGGACACTAGTACTGCCTCTGGGCCATAATCCAAAATCCAGGCTCTCTCTGCTCAGTTTCAAACAATGTGCAAAAATTCAGGACACAAGGGATAACCCACTTGTCACCTTAACTCAGAAGTTAGATGTGAATATCCCGTCCATGACCACGCAGCCCTCTCAAAGGCATGGCTAAGACATGCTGTTGTCCTGAGGAAAAGGAACCTGTGTGCTAAAATCGACCGAGGTCCAAGCACGCTGACCACAGCTGATCTCCTGTAAGGAACTGAGCAGCCATGCCGAGCTGGAGTGGTCTGAGCAGACCACCTCCACCCTGTCCACCCTGACCAATTGCTTCTTGACCCCAGAACTGTGGCACTGCTGGTGTGGACCTTGCAGAACAGCAGTCCAGAAGGTGCTGCCTGACCATGTCCCATCTCTCTGGTCCAGCCAAAGCAGCTTAACGCAGAGGCTGTCAAAGACCAAATGAAGCCTGGGAGTATGAAATAAGTGAAAGAAACACAAAGTGTTTCAAAGACTCCACAGAAAGACCATGCATATGCCATGCCCTTGCCATTGTTCCAGGTATTCTACCCTTCCACGGCTCTGGTTTTGCCTTGGTAGCACAGCAGGGACCTCAGTCCTGAACAGCACCTTTGTATGCTGTGAGCCTTCCTCCTTAGGGAAGGGGTTAACAAGGCAGAGGCCCGAACACAAATCTGCCCTAAGATGGAGGGTAAGACAGGGACTGAAAGACGAGCTATGAGATGAAGAGGTGGTGGTGCAGGCTCAGTCCCCTTCCTGTGCCTGCCATGACAGACAGCCCTCACCGCAGGGCACGGACAGCCCTCACCGCAGGGCAGGGCAGGGCAGGGCTGTTTCCCCTCTGCCCACGGGTCTCAGTGCAGCCAGGGCAGACCTGACTAGATCTTGCTGCCAAAGCCTTGAAGGGCTTTCTGACCAAGACGTGGAGCAGGCTGCAAATCAATGTTTCTAGCACTGTCCTCACCTGGCTGACACTTTTCCTGCAGTCCTCAGGGTGCCTACTCCCATTGCACGCAGGAGAGCATCCAACACTACAGGAGGGCCAAAGGAAGGAAAGGCTGGGAACAGCCAGAAGACTTCACACAGGCTGCTGCCGACTCCTGGGTGAGACAACCCCCAGGGAGGATGGAGTCAAGCAGCTTAGGATCAAGAACCTGGTCAGAGTCACTCTTTGTACAGGTGCTGCTGAAGAGGAGCAGAGGGGAGACTACAGCTGGGAAAAGAGAGCACAGGGCGTGTCGTATACGCGACAGGTCAGCGGGTGAGGCAGAGGAGGTGGTGATGCAGCACGTGGCAAGAGGTGGTGGTGCTCACTCTGTGACACCCGTACTGAGAGGCCAGGCGCCCTGCTCCGCGCCACGCCAAACGTGCTCCCACGTGGCTTCTGCTGACGCGTGCTGGCCCGTGCAGGCTGCTGCCGCTTTGGACACGCAGAGGTGTGAAGTGTTACCCCCAGGGTCCCAAACGTCATCTGATTGCAAGTCTGTGACCATTCGGAAGTGAATCTCCCCACAGAGGCTTTAGGAGGGGGCAGCTCTTACAATGCTACAGGAACCATTGCTCTGCTTGTCAATTTACCAAATACCCCGAAGAAATTGCTATTTAGAAAAAGGAAATTCAAGCCTTTATAGAACACATTGCTATTCAAAAATCCCAAAGAATTGTTTTGCAAATAGTAGCACTGCTGAAGAGGGGAAAGAAGTACATCAGTCATTTGATATTACATATAAGCAGTTTATTAAAGAATTAAATATTTATAGACTATAAAGCAAGCAGGGCGATGAGTCGCAAACAGCTTGCTGAGAAGTATGTTATAAACAATGAGTCTGTCAGTGACTAATAAAGTATGGAGAACGCAAATGTTTTATAAAATCACCAAGCTGGCTATGAATCTCCAAAGCTGAGCCACTGCAGGACCCACCGAGGTTCCCGCTGCACTGTAAGCCTGGAGCCAGGGCGGGAGGGACAGTATCTGACGAGATCTGTGGAGCGCAGACACGTGCTGAGCACTCGTGGGAACACGCATGATTCAATGCCTTAGAGAGATTTAATTTTTCACATTATTTTAAACAGAGATCTATTAATAGGAAGTTCAGGAATTTTCAAAGAGTTCAAGGCACTTCCCTCTTCAGTTTTTCACTGCATCTACTCTCCCATTTCAAACAAAATTATGTTCTTTCAGACTGGAATTCCTCTCTCTGCAAAGCCCTTTTCCTTCCCTCCCCAAAGCAAAGGTGCAGATACTCCAGGCGCCAGCTTCCCTTCTCTGAACTGTCCTCTGGAGCGACCCAGGGGCTCCAGCCTGACTCGTGTTTGGAGGAAAGCAGCTCCCTCCACAGACACAGCACAAAGGACAAGCGTGATTTTCCGAGGCTGTACAAGAGGAACGGACTGTAGCCCATGTGGACAGGAACACCGTTTTGTTTGCGGGCAGCAGGGGAACGTGGCTGACAATAAAGAGTGTGCATATTTTCCTACACAAAAAGGACAGGTCTCATTTAGTGGTTGGGCTCGATGGTCTTAAAGGTCTTTTCCAACCCAAACGATTCTGATTTTTCACCAGAATACAGACATCCATCAGAGTGATTTCAGAGGTCATTGCTGTTTTGTTATTGGTGGGGATGAAAGACTCTCCAGATTATTTTTTAGTTTTGTGAAGCCAACCCAAGGCCCAGAAATTACTTCTAATGTAGGATGAGCTGACACCTTTGGACATGTCCAAGCTGATCCCTACAGCTGTCCCCACAATTTCAAGTCTGGTGGGCTGGCTGAAGCTCCCAAGTGGTCTAGGCATTCATCACCCTTTTGAACTCGCTCTCTTTGCAAGCCAGTGGGACTCGGATCCACCTGAAGAATCCTGGTCATCACAAATGCCATTCCTCAGACAGTCTCTGCCGACCACTGTCCTCTCAGGGCAGCAAGCCCACGTGGTGTCTGTGAGACAAGGAGGGGAGGATCTGCACAGAGGCAGGAGAGGGAGCTTCGCTGCTGCCTCCCTCCTCCCCCCAGTGAAATTCCTGTGAAGGGCCATGTTTAGTTAACACAGAATAAGAAGGCTAAGAACCAAGAGGGGTTGGTGAAGACAGATTCCATTCCAGATGTAGAGAGAAACCTCATTTTGCCAGCTGCTCCTTCTGCGCTTAGGCGGGGTGGTAGATTTTAACCCTCTGAAATGTAATTAAGACAGATACTTTTTTACTGTTAAAATGCAGTAGTTTTCAAGCTGATTTGCCAGGTAGGGTATATCAGACTAAATTTTGTGTTAAATAGCAACCTTTGTTGCCTTGTGTGTAAATGATCACAGCATAGTTCAGATCTCACCAGACCACAGACAGTACATAGAAAAGCACAGTCCAATCAAAGATGAATTTTTGGAATGGTCCCTCTCCTCTCAAGCCCAGTATCTTCAGAGGGCTCTCTGGTAGAGCGCGGTGTTATGCAGAGAGCACCGTCACCAGTCAAATACTGCTCTTCCAGTGCTGGTGGAGCCATCGCTACCTGCACCAGCTTCACCAGTTACCGAAGGCTGCAAGAATCCTTAAGCACGATGCCCAAACCGAGACAAATCCACCTGAGCCTCACCATTCTTTTCTCCACACGACATTCTCCCTTCTTGCAGCCCAGCTCTCATCACTCTCCATACCAGCACACCATGACATTTTTCACACCCCAAGCTGGTTTCTTTACTGCAGTGGATTTCCCAAGTATTGTTCTATCAGTCTCCTTCCCTGCAATCCTAAAACCATGGAACATGCTGCAGCGTACTTAGGGTTACTTGTAGCAAGGGTCTTGCCTACATTTCACAGACAAGCTGTTTGCAGGATGCAAAGGTCTCTTCTTGACCCGCCCTCATCTCTCCTGTTGCAGATATCAGCACCGTGCTCATCATCTAGCTCAGCCCTGTGGGGCCATCAGGACACATCAATTCATGACACAACTCACTGACCCAGGATCTGACACGCTTTTCAAGTCTGTACTTCCTCTTTGGCCCTTTACTCCTTCAGCGTTTATGCCCTGTCTCCAGGCACCCTTCAGCTCTCGGAACTCCTGATACCCTTCTCCATTACTGGCTCTCTTCCTTCTACCCAGGCGTTTTGGTGGGTTTTGTGTCGCTGCTTGGAAAATAAGCACTGCTGAGCCTAAGCTCCTGTTCTCACTTCCTCAACATCAACGCCTGTTTCTAATGCTAACACACCTGCAGCCGATCTCATTCCTCACTTCCACTTGCCTGCTGTGGCTACACCTCTTTGGACACAGATGCAGCTTTCCCTGCTCCCAAGGTGTGGATGGAGCAACCCCATCCTACTTTCAGACCAGCAGGATGGGCGGATTAGTAGTGCTTCTTTTGTACTCTCTTCTCCCAGAGTCAGCTCTGCTTGAAGCCCAACTGGCACTTGCCTTAATTGTGGCAAAGTTACCAGTTCCCTGGCCCCAAAGCATCCACCTTACCTTCTTTTTTGGGACATGGAGAATATTCCCACTGTGTTTATCCCCTTACCCTACAGATCTGATGGTAACACTGCATACTGAATCCTTTTCCCAAGTATTTGAGAAGGCCCTTACAATTATGCAACACAATCTCACTAAGGAAAGCACTCCAGCCCTGCTAACAGAGAACATGCTGCCCTGCTCCAGCAAACAGGCTGAGGCATTTCTGCTTCTGAAGCTCTGCCTGCGCACAGGCAGTCCCAGTGAGCAGTCCTTCAGGAGGAGGTTGCCTCTTCATAAACATGGAGACAAGCTTTGCTTTCAACATTTCAGGACAGACTGCCTCCCAACGGAAGGGGCTCCTGCACTGGGAACAGGGTGTGTGCAGCTTATCACTTCAGGACCTGCCTTTTCAAGACCCCTTCCCACTTGCAGGACACATACCATGTACCACGAAGTGTCTGGCACATGGATGAACTTGTCTCCAGCTCCCAGAGCCATGACTGTGAGGTGCCACGTACATTCACCCGCCTCCTAAAGGCACTAGGAAGAGACAGCGAAGTCAGAGCAGTTGTGTGAACGTTCAGAGAGCGTTGCGCAATCAGAATTAGCAGTACACTTTATTCGTGTGTTGCCCTTGGTAGCACTGTGAGCTTCGGGATGGAAGGTGAGGAATTCTAGCTAAGTATGGGATAAACAGCTGCGTGCTCAAGCAAGCATCAGATGTACAGGTTGACCCATAAAGAGGTGATCTATAGGGGTGTGCTTCCTGCCACTCCAGTGAGCGCTTTGCAGGTCACTCTATCACGCGAAGCATTAGCAAGGCAGGTGATCTGCCTCAGCCAGACCAGGATACCTGAGAAGTGAGGTTATGACAACTGTCACAGGGACATGGCATTGTGCTGAGCCGAGCCTGCTGCCATCAGCACTGAGGGAACATGGCATTCCCTCAGAGGTGTGCAGAGGTTGCACCTAAGCCACTGCAGATCTCTCAAGTACATGTTTTCTATCCACACAGACATGCAAAGCCTGTCTGTAATCCGTGGACTGGAGCCACGGCTTTATGAATAGAGAATGAGCTGTCTAGAGTCAGCTAGAGACCAGCTGCTTCGAAGGCTGGGGAGATGTTGGGGGAAACTGCCCTGGGAGCATGGTAAGAGGACAGTCAGCCCCTAAAATGTAAAACTTTCTCCCATCTCTTCATGATTAGGCAGGCTGTCTGAACTCGAGCAGCATAAAGTGCACACTCCAAAGGCTCAGCAGACCATCTGGATCACAGCTCCATGAAAACAAGCACCTTATTTTCCCGACTTACACACCTAACTCGGAATATTGTCAACAAATTGTCTCAAGGAGCACTGTCTCCCCTGGGGCTGCTCTGTATGTACCTTATCCAGACTACATGCTATGCCATTCCCACAAATTCAGGTTTTAAATACAGCAAATATATACATGTGCTTCATATATTTTATTATCTATGTTCCCTACATACATTAAGATAGGTTTATTTTACTTTAATGGACTCCTTTAAGGAATATTTGTCATCCCAGAAGCCTGCAAGTGAGGCTGCTGCTTAACACACTCCTCCTGCCTGGCCAGATATATGGTCACAGGATGCTCACAAAGCACCTGGCACGTGTCCCACGGAACCATTGCCTCCCAGCAGAGCACACAGGAGCGAGCACTGTTTGCCAGTGTGATGGATGGTGTGATGTATGGCTTTGTGCCGCCCGTTAGCGTTAACACCGCAATCCCTGAGCACTGGAAACACTTCAGAGTCCACCTCACTGCCCCTCCAACCCAAAGCAGTGAACAGTGAGCATCCTGCACCCTTCATCAATGTCATGCTGTGGTTTTACCACAGGTTTAATCAAATAGGCCTGGCTAACTTCCAAGAAGGAGGAGGAGGGGGAGGTCCTGCCTCCTCCCATGTGCCATTACCCCTGTCCGTTCTCACCCTGACCCTCTCTGTCTGGCTCAGGGTGAAGCAATGGAGCACCGGTGATGGTTCAAGGCAGGAGCAAGAATGAATTCCAAGGCTGGGATGGGAAGATGGGAGGGATGGAACTCTCCCTTTTATAATGGCCAGTTATCTAGGCTTAATCCATCAGCTTTCCTATTGTCTGAGAGTTCTCATCTTTGCTGAGGTCTTTGAGAAACTCTGAGTAGAGCTTCAGACAGCCATGTTTGGAACCAGAGCTGGTGCTGGGGAGTAGAGGGTTCACGTGCAGCAGGACAGAGCTTTGGACCCCCAGCATAACAGAGAACCTGTAAAACCCTTTTCTAACAGACAGTAACTCAATAAACACCCCTGAACTTGTCTTCTGTAACAAACACAGTGTTATTATATAAAAGCTTTGAAATTGAAAATGATCAATGTGCTTTTAGAAGCTATCAAAGATAGATCACCTGTATTTACTGAAAGAAAACAACTTTAGATGCCACCGTTACGGTTCTCTCTCTCCTCTTCCCTTTTAAACCAAAGCAAAGCCTATGAAAAAGGGACAGAGGGACAAAAATAGTTTAGGTAACACACAGCTTCAGTTTCCTGATGAAGTCCTACCAAAATTACGCCATGGCTTGCCATGCTGTTGGTTCTCCTTGCCTCTGCGGTTCTGGAGGTTTCTATGTCCCTGTTTCAGATTCATGAAATACAAAGCAAAGGAACGCGATGGGTAGAGCCAACATAAAGTGAGAAGAAACATCTAAAGCGTCAGCTGTCCCCACGTATTGACACTGTAGCTCCTTCTCTTGGCTACACGAGCCCGGGGAACTGTGACGGCGACAGGTAACACAGGGCCCTGTCACGGACTAAACGCAACAGTGCAATTAACTGTTCTTCCTTCTCCTCTTCACCTACTGGACAGAAAATACATTCCATATTGCCCACTTCTCTCTGCAACATTTACATTTAAAGCTCTTCTTTGGAACTGGAATTGTCAGTGCCTATTACAGAAATGACCAAACTCCCCAGATGCCCTTTACTACCCCAAATAATTCTTTAAATTTAAAGATGCCCGAGTTTCACGAGTGTCTTTTGTCTTGAGCCCCGGTTTATTTTACATGTCGTCCTACACACAGGGTCAAGTTAAACTTGTGGTACTTTGCCCATGTCACGGGATAAAGGAAGGGGGTTAGCACAGTTATATTAACTGCTCAGCTTACAGGGACCTCAATAGTCAGCGCAACTTGCATAGGACTGCTCGAAGTCATGCCGTGGGCCACCTAACCCCCGTATCTGTGGGGCAAAACAGAGGAATCATAGAATTACAGAATATTTTAGGGACTTCCAGAGGTCATCTAGGCCAACCCCTCTCCCCCCCTCCAAAGCAGGTCTAATCAGACCGGGTTTCTCGTTTCTGTCAGTCTGTGTTCAGCCTTGTCCTGAAGATGACAACCAACATCTACATATGAAATGCTGCACAGTATGAACAGGTACACTTAACTGGAGAACGCACCCTTCTGCTCACACTTACAGACAGCGGCACCAGACACCTTTCAAAGGAACCCCAGGGGTTCACGGACTTCAGGTTCACTGCCGATCTAACCCAGCTGCTACTTAAGCCATTAATTCTTAAACACAGAAAACAGATTATTCCCTTCCCCTTGGCAGCGGCTTCATGTTTGAAAGCTGTTGTCATCTCAGCCTCCTCTACTGCTATCATAAAATTTGCACCTAAGAGCCAACAGGACAAGACAGAAAACAGTCTGGCACGCTGCCTTTTGTACTTCTGCTGTTTCATCTTTGTAGAAGTACCACACAAGCAACCGTTCTAGAAGCAATGCCTCATTAGCATCAAAAGCTTTCCATAGTTGATTCCTAGCCCCCATTTACTTTCATAAATAAATGTTATCTTCTTATCAAACACCATGAAAGACTGGACCAGACCAGCACTTCCCACCTAGCAAAGGGCTCCCACCATTTCATTCATGCCCGCAGAAATTATCTGTTGTGTTTGTACACACACACTGAAACTACTTGCTCTTGAGAGGCGAGATGGATTCCCAAAGAGTCTGACCCTTTGTGATTCGTGTCAGCAGACACTCTTGAACAAGAACAGGTCAGCTGGTAATCCCTTCTATTTTCTTTGCAGCAAAAAAGCAGCATAAGACATACCAAGAGTTTGCACTGAATTTCTGTGGCAAGTACGTAGCTATTTCCAGTAGGACAGCAGTGTGTGACGCTGGGCACAGCCTTATGTCTGAGGATGGGGAAAGCAGACAGGGGACTGTAGCACAGCCACGTCTGGCCTGGTTTTCACAACTCGCCATAAAATAGTTTCCTCCTGTATCACGTAATTAAGCAAACAGCGCATTGCTTTTGAAGACAGACAATCTTGTACATAGAGCAGAGGTCAAAAGGCTTGTATCACCCTTTGAGCTCTGTCACATATATTTGCTTTATGACCTGGATCTATCACATAAGGGTTTGGGGAAGAACAACGCTTGCGTAGACTCGAATATTTATCAGTCACTTAATAGAAATGCTTTGTGGTCCTGATTCTTTAGTACATTTTAAAAATCCAAGGAAAGGTGGAAGAAGATATAAACAAGCAGAGTAACACAAAATCATCATCTCAGAAGGAAGACTAAAGGGCTGGCCAGTAGATCACAAGTGCCAGGAACTCAGCAAGTGCAGGGGATCAGCAGGGATACACCTGTGGATATCCCAAACCCGACGGCCGTGCGCACAAGGGGGATCTCTGCTGAGAGCAGCTGCATTCAAGGGCTATCCCCAGGCAGCACCTCTCCCGCCACTGCTGGAGAGAGAATACTGGACTAGATGGACCAGGCAGGGTAGTTCTTCTGGTTTTCCTTTTTAGAAGTGACTGATACAACAGAGCTGCTAAAAAGGTTACCCTTCCAAAATTCTCATCTAACTTCTTTATTTTACTGTCAAACCACCATTACTCAAAATTGTAACGTGAAAGTGTAACTCAAAAAAGGTAAGCCTGGAATTATATAAAACTGCCCCTTGTGTTACTAGAGTGACAGGCAAAATTCCCCTTCCTGCCCAGTATCTCTCCCATCTCTACCGCTAGCACCTTCAGTCGTCAAGTCCTAAACCCCTGTTTGGGAGCGACCCAGAACCACCTCACCCGGGCATCGCTGCTGAGCAGTGTCACCGGGACCATGCTGGCAGCCACTGATAGCAGGGTCCATGCTCCGAGGTGGTGGGGACCTGCACTCACTCCACAGGCTCCTCTGCCCACCTACAGCCAGGCGGTGAGCACAGGACAGGGTCCAAACCCAGCTGTGCTTGTCTCCGTCCCAGACAGTGCCTTGCCCAGTTCCTGGCTCAGGCTGTCTCACACTGCTGGCCAGCAGACACTTGCTGTGGTCCTGCTGCTGCCGTGCTCTATAGCCCCGCCAGCCCTCCGGCCTCCAGCGCAAGGCCCCATCTCTGCCTGCCAGGATGTCCCCAAGGACCTGGCCTCCTGCCCGAGGCCACCTGCAGCACCCTCAGCCTGCACCTCCCGCCAGCAGGTCTGTCTCGCCGGTCCCTTACCCAAACATTTTCAGCTTCCCATGACTGCTGTGTTATGGTTACCTCAGGTTACAGACTTCTCTGAACGGGAGCACTGCGCACACCCGGGGTGACCAGTATGACCAGTGGGTAGTATGGTAAATACCACATTACATCTGCTCACTGCCTTCAGCCTGTCCACCTCTGGAAAATTCCCTCTGCATGAAATTCTCCCCATTCCCACTGATCATTGTTTTAATTTAAAGGGTTTTTTAAAGGATGTGATTTTAATGAGTGCAAGGCTCAGACCAGAAATACTGTATTTCTTTCTCCTGAATGATGAAGTAGGCACTTGGACTCTCGGCATTGATTTCTAATCTGCCATTTCATGCTCTTGACAGTGAGCCCTGGAAACCAGGTTCATTCGGCTGTGCCATGAAGGTTTCTGTAAATAAGAGTAGCTGAGGCTGGTTAGGCCAAAAGGGAAGACCTGAACGTCACAGTCACAACCCCTGCTCAGCCCACAGCTGTTCAGCACAGCCAACCGGAGTAGAAATAATAATATTGAGAGAAGATGTGTACAGACTTTCATAAGAAGGAACTCAAAGGAGCTCTGCTCCTTGGGAGCAGGGAGGTGCCCCCTGCCCTGGGAAAGCAGAATGACCAAGAGGCAGGACATTAAAATGACACAGATCTACTGACCAGAAATGCAAATTCATGGGGACCACCACAAGTAGGCTCACATTCAGACAGGCTCCCGAACACACGTGGATTTTGTCTCGTTCACCGTGTACACCAGACCCATGGCTGGGTTGTAAGCCTGTTCTTGTTTCCTACCTTCCAGAAAGCCCTCCGATACAGGCACACTGCATTCTCCAAACAGTGCAGCAATTACACTCCCTCTACCATACCTTGGTTTAGGTTTCTGATGAGGAACACCTATAATTAAAGTGACAAAATTCTTCCTTTTCCAGATTCAAAGACGACTGTTATTATTTGCTGATATAAGGCCGTCTGGGTTTTTCATTTCCGGCACTTTTGTTTCAGAGATCAAGAAACATGCCCTGCTATTCTTCAGTAAAGACCCTTCAGAGGTTTAGCTCCTGCTCATCCTGACGAGCCGCATCACACCAGCTCCCTGGGCCTGGCTGCCCACAGGGCAGGGCAGGGCAGGGGCTCCTGCCAGCTCTCAGCCACGCTCACACCACCCACTATACTGCCATTTTCCCAGAGACAGAAATATTCTTTAGATTCATCCACTGCTGTAAAGTCGGAGCTGTAAAGTCAGATCTTTTCCTCCTTTAAATGTGACTAGCTATTTACTCCCTAACAATTCTGCTTCAGAGCTGATTTAGCATTTTTATTGGAATGTGAAAGCTCTTAAAAGAAGAAAAAAATCTAATCAGGCAGAAGAGATAGAAAACTTGCTGAATTTTTTCTCCCCCCTTTGCACCCCTTCAATCCTATCAAAAGCACATCTTCCATTCATTGCTTCCCGATGTCATTATGACAAGCGGCTACAAATCAATAGCAGAAGCAAAGGCAGGCCCAGCCCGCACTCACCAAGTGATAAAGATTCACTCTCAACCCCGATTTGCTAATAGCACATAATAGCAGCCATTGGCGCCCCGCATTAAATCATACATTTCACTCTGCGTTTATTATGGGATTTTTAAAACTCCTCACCAAATTGGATTTTCTCGACGGTCTCTAATTTCCACATTTATCATTTAAAATTAAACTCCTCTGTGGGGAGGGGGTTGGGAAAAGGGGAAGGAAGAGAGAAGCCAAGCAATTCTGTATTTTCCTCTTTCTTTTTTATGAAAACCCATAAATAATCCCAGGTATCATTGCCATCAGCCCTGAAGTTTTATATATATAAAATACCAGAACTTAGGACAGAATAGCTTTGGGACTCAACTTACCTTCATGAGGCCCTGCTAAAGAAGAGGAAATTAAAGAGCAAGCCATAAGGAAACAGATTTTAAATAAGCAAGCCAATAAACAAAACAGTCAACAAAGTAAGGTGGTATGAAAAGCATTATGGAAAATCACTGTGGATTTCCTCGGCTGGAAGAGTTAAGTAGCAAAGAAAAGATGGTCCTAAAAAAAATTTTAAAAAGCCTACAAAACACACACAATAAAACCTTATTGTCTCTTTTCAGCTCACGGAAAATCCATTTGATACACAAAGTGAAAATGTAACAACAAACTCATCTTTCAAAGCAGATTTTTCTTAGAACAAATTTCCTCGTCATCAAGACCAACAAAGAAAGGTGCCCTACCTGAAACCATTGCTCTTTGAAATTCATTATTTCATCCCAGTTGTCCTGCAGGTGCCACCATGTGTAAGGCCGCTGAGCAGATAATGACATTTAACAGCATCTGCAGGACTGGACACAAGACTTTCAGCCGCCTGGCACCTGATGACAAGCAAGCAGAGGCATGGAGGGCAAATGCTCTCCGAGAGAGTCCTTGGGAGGAGGCAAAGTCGCCTCGGTCCTGGCAGCCTCAGCGCCCCGGTTAGGCGGCCAGCTGCAGGGTTCCAGCAGACTTCTTGGAAATGGCACCGATGAACTGGGATCCTTACTGTTCAGGTCAGATCCTGTGGTAGTTCCTAGAGGAGTGCAGTGACGTCCCAGCTGCAGATGCAGACTGGCCACTGCTTTGACCACTGTGAGCAGACAATTGTGCCAAGCCTTGTGTTTTCTTTGGCTGATGCCCAAGAGAAAGGGACCCCTTGTTCAGAAGACCTCCGCCTAAGCAGCGGAGCAAGAGAGCGATTTTGCAGCTTTACAGAAAGACAATGCCACAGGCTGGTGACTTCCGACTTAGAGACTTTGAGATCATCTGTCAATTGGAGCTTTGGTTCCAAAGTATAAAGCCAGTTTTCAACACGGGCAGTTAAGCTCATGTGCTGAACTCTGGAAAAAATGCAATTACCTACATCTGTCTACTGTAGAGAAGTCAAAGGAAACCAGTATGAGAGAGATACTGGAGCACCCTGCTCTAGAGGGAGAAGGGAAGGGAGGCAGATGTGCCTGCAACCAGAACGGATGCTACTGCTCACAACTGTAGTGCAATGGGTGTAAGACCCACACTCTGTGAGGAACCTCAATGGGCAGACTCTTGGAGAACTTCCTGCTTTATGAGTGGACATGAATGATGCATCCTGTGATCTGAGTGACCAGAGGGCTGTATCAAGAAGTGATCGGGGGACATTCTCTACCACCTCCCCGGTCCACTCCCAGTAGGAGACACTTGTTCAGGGAACGAGTGTTACAGGTACTGCTCTTACACCGAGCAGAACTCTGCTCGGCTCGTGGGTATTGAGGCTCCGGTTCATGTCTTATCATATAGTGCTTTAGACAGCCTGGGACCTGGATGCTTCTTTCAAAGCCAAGACGAGTGGAGGAATCTGGACTATCTGAAGCACTATGCGTGGAGACATGAATTTGAGTCTAATGTGAACAAAGGCCAGTGACTTGTGAAACGGGAGGTGACGCAATAATGGCACAGTGAATTAAGCTTTCATTGCTTGTGATTTCCAACCACGAGATGTGAACTCAATCAGCCCTCTGTCTAACATCCAATTAGTACAATCACCTCAATTCACAGACTACCCAGTAGTTTAACCAAGACTCTGCTTAAAAGCACTTGAAGATTTTTGTTCTGGTAAGTTTTGGTTTCACTAAAGAGTTCTTAGAGTTAAAATTCCTCATGGGGTCTTGCCAGTTCAGCTGTTACTCGTCGACCGTATCACAGGCAACTCTCCAACAGCTTCTGGCCTTTTTGCAACTGCACCAACATTCTGAATCCCAGTTGAATGCAGGGGCAGCTTCTGCTTTACCCTAAAATTAGCTTTTCTTAAAACTTACAGCAAAAGTCACAGAATTCTGGAGCCTCTCCTTTGATCTGTTCCCTGCTACTTTAAGCATCCACAGTATGAGCAAAGGCTGCCAAGTGTAAATGCTCCTGAGAAACGAGTCACCTCTCCCAGTGCAAAGGAAGAGCTTAGCATGGCTTTTCCCTCCTTGAAAGTGCTGGCAACTTTCAAGAAACACAATGGCTACAGGTAGTGAACCTGAGTATTGGCCACCACTCCATTTAGCGAGTCACAAACTGGATCTCTGGTATCTTCGCAGGAAGCAACATATGTTCCTCCATCTACAGCCAGAACACGAATCTGGCCAGTGCAAAACTGAATCACAACTTTCTTTTACTACAGACATCTGTTTACAGCTACAACATGAGTAAATCTAGGAGCAGAGCAGAGGGGAAGAATGTCACATTTTAGGTTATGAGCCTTTTTCACTTCAGTTGTCCTATAAAGGGCAAAGTCTCAGTGAAGACAGACATCTCACCAGAGCAAGTCATCTTCAGGATGTGCTGAGGTCCCATGGTTTTTCTTCCCCCACCCACTTTTTCTGTGGCCTTGCCAATTCAGTTTGAGGGTTTCTGCTACTGCTTCCTTCTTTTCAGCTTCATACTTATGTTCAGGCCTGTGAACAGTCCCCAGGTGCTCATATCTTTAGGAGACAGCTGTGAACACAAACCTTTCCAATGCCTCCCACATACTCTTGCACTGTTTCTTACTGCTCCAGAATCTGAAGCATCCTGTGGTTTATTGATCCATCTAACCACACTTTGCCACTGACCTTTATCTTCTGCATTCTTCCTGAGTAGTGCATCAAATTGGGAAAAGTGTGACAAGTTACTCTCCACCTGAACTGCAAGGTTTTCATACCACCTAGTCGAAATTCCCTGACAGCCAGTGTCTCCTTCAGTTGCAACTGATGGAAAAGTATCCTGAACTCAGTATCTTGACTTATCAGAGTAATTCTGCAGCTCTTGAACAGACCAACCATGGTGATGAAGGTGGTGAGGCACTGGGACAAGGTTACCCAGATAAGTTGTAGATGCCCCAGTCCTGGAAGGGTTCAAGGTCAGGCTGGATGGGGCTTTGAGCAACCCACTCTAATGGAAGATGTCCCTGCCCAAGGCAGGGTTGTTGAAACTAGAAGATTTTTAAATGTCCCTTCCAACACCAACCATTCTCTGACTCTATGACTTCAGAAAATAGACTGCTTCCAGAAAATAGAAAATAGTTCTTTCCATCCTGCCCCAGAAGAGACCTACTTCTTATGGGGGGAATCATCCAACAAGGAACAGCAACTTTTCTGTTAACACCTCATTTAAGGAGGTGATCTTGAAATGAACAGCAAGGTCTACAAGACACCCCGGAATAAAAGTGATCCAGGGAAAGATTTCTTGAGAGCAATGCCACAGAAACATGGTGTCAACAGCTTGATGGTTAGGAAATCACACCCTGAGTTAGCACTTTTGTGGTAAGAATATGACAAGAAGAAGGGGATCCAATTTCTCCTTTATAATTGTCAAGATTTGCATATTCATCTACAGCAAGCAAACCTGTCTCTGCACACGTAATCAAAAGCAGGGGTGCGCTCCTCTTTCAGCTTAAAGCAGCTGCTGGTTAACCAGGTCTAAACTCTACCTGACCCAGCTTTGCACAGATTTCTGCAGTTCCTGCTGGAGTCAGCTTTGATCCTTGAGACCTTTCTCTGCAGGAATTATTTTCCCCGTGAAACCTCCCAATCTCCAGTCTGCACAACATGTTGTTTTAAACTCATTTGTTCAGACATTTCACATTTAGAAATGATATTTACTATAGTATTTCACGCATGCTTTGGGATAAAAACACAAAACAGATCAAGCTTTTAAATGATCTACCTGTGTAAACAAATAAAATAAACCAACCCAAAGGTTATGGCATTAATTGTTACTGCAGAAACCCTGCATTATCCAACCAGTCACAGCTACCATGGGAGAGCAAGAGATCTATGTCCGAGCCCTGTACTGCCGTGTTCGTACATCCCAGATGAGCACTCCAAACATCAGGCTGCATAGGGATGTCTCGCACTCTTTCCTGTTGGCACTAAGGCACTTCATAAAAGAAACTGAATAATCACTGGGCTGATGTTATAGCCCAAGGGTCAAAGTAGTACCTGGAACATAAAGCAGTCAAGTTCAAGCCATTACTCCAATGAGCACTGAATGACTTATCACAATGACACGGCTGCAGCTGAGCAGACCGCAAGAGGCTCGTTCCAGGAGACCCAGCACCCGGCAGCTGTGGCACCGGCTCCAGACGTGTGAGGCAGGGACACCAGCCCTGGCATGGATCGGGCAGGCTGGGCGCTGGCAGCCCACAGAGGGGCAAGCCGAGGCAACACAGCTGCTCTTTCAAATCTCCCTTGCATTATGTTTCTCTTCCCATCAGCAACTGCCTCTTTCTCCATCCCCCACTTCCCAAAAGAAACTCATCCCCTCTGCTCCTAAGGTGCACATCTGGATGGTCCATAAGTTTCCTTCAGAGCCCACACCGCTGCACTTCACAGGTACAACCACCCAGCAGCCCACTGTTAGCAGGGATATTGTTCAGGCTTTAGGTCCTGGAAACATACAGGAAAAGCAAGACTATTGCGTAGACCGAGATTGATTAGTAGGTTTACAACAGAAAAAAACAAACAACCCCACAACTAAAAATATCAGAATCTCAATGGTTTCAAATCCAAAAGGCAACCAGCCTTCTAAAAGTCCTCATGATTTAAAAGAGCTTAGGGTCAGCAAAAATGTAAGATGGCTAAAGCTCCCCAGAGTTTGCTTTTATCCTTTCCTTAGGCCAGGAAAGGGAGGCTGAGGGCTGGAAACGTGACATGGACATGGCACAGAGTCCCTTTTTCTCACAGACCAGATGGCACCAGAACACCCAGTAGCTTCTAATCTCTTTCTGTGAATGATCTCCAGTATTGAAGTTTAACATATAAATAATCAGTCACCAGAGGCTGCCGGGACGCTGAGATTCTGCATCCTCTTCCAATGAGCTAGGACAGTGAGACCCTTGAGCTAACACACCTTGGCTCTAGCGAAGCCAAGAATTAGTCACAGGGCATTTCAGCATCATGTCCTCAGCGTTCTAATTTGTTTCTTTCATTCTGTCAGTGCTCAAACTTGTTGACCTTCCAATCATACTTGCCCTTTCTATCCTCGTCTTTGCTTTCAGGAGGATAGCAGTTTTATTACAGGGCAATTGGGAGTGTTCTTAGTATAGTCATTTGTTCGAGGCAGTTACTGCATTACTGCTACTGATCAAACAGTGACAGGGAGCCCAGACGCGGGTTAAGTGGCATTCCTACTTTTGGAATACTGACGGCCAAACAGAGGCACATTAGCAGAGCAGTGAACAAACATCTGCAAACCAAAGGCAACTCTGTGTACCAACTGCCTGTGGGTTCCAGCAGGGGCAACCCTCCATGCTAAATACGTCGTAAAGCAGCTGAAGCCATGTTTATGCTTTCTGAGAAAAATAAGAAGGCAAAAAATGTGAGGAATAGGGGTAAGACACAGGAGTATCTACAGCGCATGAGTCTAAACTGATGCACTGCTGTCTTCCAATATAACAGAGGGATATTTTAGCAGGACAGTCTGTCATAGCTGCTGGAGTTCTGGCACTGGAAGGCGGCTGTTCAGTGCTTCAAATCAGAGCTTTAAATGCCCTCAAATAGCTTAAAGACAGGTCTACTTAAAAAACCTTCATTTAGATGAGCCACACCCAATTTTGACCGCTACAAAACTCAGATTATGGCTACAACAGCTGTTTTGTTTGGTTTTTTCCCAATGGTCTGAAAAGGTACCAGGCTATAAAGTTCCCCTGCATTTCCACACCACGCACTGCAACCAGAAAGATATGAAAGTTCTGATCCAAATCCCGTGTCCCCACATCAATGCTGTGCCTGAACTAACGAGCCCTGAGGAGCAGCAGCGTGTTAGCACGGGCTGCGCGTTCCTCCAACACCGGTGCAGAGCTTCAGCCGCCCCCCGAGCGTGCAGAGCTCGCCTGTGTCCTCCTGCGACACACCGCGTAGGCAGCAGGACACGGGAGCTGGTCTCAGCCTGGAATAACACTCAGACAGAAATGCAGACCTGTACCTTTAACGTTCTTAGGCATTAAATCACTGGTGCAGAGCTGCAATTATATCAAGTTATTCTGCCAACATGAATCCTGGAGATACGTATCCAAACCAGCAAAGCTGATTAGTAGTGTGGGAGCTCCCTGCATGCTCCTTCAAAACACAATTAAAAAGAGTTTTATTCAGAGTAACACAGGGGTTATAGGGTCAGAAGAGTTTCCATTTCAAAAGGCAGCAGGATACAAACTAGCAGGAAGGGGAAAATAAATTGCTCAGATTTTATTCTAGAAATACCATGGGTATCTAAGCAGCTGGGCCTCAATTTCTTACCAAAATTTTATCCAGTGATTTCTAAGAAAAACAGAAAAATCCGGGCAGAGACAAACCCTTCTACACTGTGGTGGTGAATAACCATTGTTCCACCTACAGCAAGAATGGATGCCACCATCTTGCTTCAGACATTGGGCTTCCCCATCGATTCTTACAAAGAACAGATAATAATCCTTTAGACTTCCTACATTTTAAGACTTTCTATGATTAAAAAAAAAAAAGTGACATAAAAATTGTAGAGGAAGCTCCAACAAGTCACCTCCTTGTCCAGTCTTGCTTTAAAAAGTCAAGAGTGCAGTCTCCTGAGCCAACAGAAAGAAGAAAAAGTGTTCAGCGCTTGGCAGTCAGCAGGTCCAGTCTGGTTGCAGTCAGGTACCTTCCTGCAGGTTCACAGAAGACTGATTTTAGTGGATTTATTTGTTTTTCTAAAGCTGATGTGCAGAGTTTCTGTGAAATGTGGTTCTGCACAGATGACAAAAACTTCGAAGATTTACTTGGATACCACTTAGAGAAGGGCTGTTGGATCTAACAGAACTCAGCTAAATGCAAAAAATATCATATATGTGAGTACATATTATTAATAATTTGTATCTTATGAATGCATATGTGGATTAAGTAATTAAGGACAGAGACAGTACCTTTAAGGATGTAATAAAAAAAGGAAAAAAGCCCTCTTTTTTTCTGAGGAAATGCATCTCAGGTTTCATCTTTTGCTGCTAATCAAATTATTTAACTACTGGTAAAGGCTTTATCTTGTTAAAACCCTCAAGAGTCAGAAGTGCCTAGTGCTAAGCTAGCTCACTGTTCCTAACACGGAGGCATACGGTATTTTCTATAGTGATTTGAATAATTTCTCCCCCCCCACCCCCCCCCCCCCC
>JANHGN010002656.1:0-18729 GCA_024605025.1 Megaceryle maxima
GATGATATCAAACGGGTGATGGCGGCCATCGAGAAAGTGCGCAAATGGTGAGCGGGACGCGCCGCGCCGGGACCCCGCGCCCGCCCTCGATCCCCCCTTCCCTCCCGCACTCCCCGCCGCACCCCCCGTACCCCCCGCGCCGTCCCCTCACGGGGCCGGAGCTCGCCGGGCGGCCGCGGGGGGCGGGGAGCCGGCGGCACCCAGAAGCCATTTCGCTCCTACGAGTCACATGAAGGCGGCGGCGGCGTGTGAGGGCGAGAGGCGGCTCCATTGTGCGGCCGAGCCCCCTCCTCGCCGACCCCCACGGCTCCCCGCCGACCCCGGCCCGCCGCACTGCACCGTGGAGCCAGGGTCGGCCCGGGCCGGGCGGCGGCGGGAGGAGGCGGGCGGCGAGTCGGGCCCGGCTCCTCCCGCCACCGTCCCCTACAAAGGGCCCCGGGGAGCGGGCCTGGGGGGAGTTCAACCGCCGGGTGTGTGTGGAAATAGCGCTCAAAGAAGTATTCGTTAAAAAAAAAAAAAACAAAAAAACCAAACCCAACGCTTTAAAAATACCCCTGTCAAGCATCCAAGAGTTTCTTTCTTATTAATACCCATTTATTTATTTATTTTACCTTTCAACTTCGCACGTAAGCGCAGCAAACCCGAGTGTGATCCTCTCCCGCAAACGCTCCGGCCGCTCTAACCCCCGAGCGGAGCAGGAGAGACCGTCTGATTGCCACTGGAATTTGCTTTAAATTATATAACTAAACGTTATACCCTTCGTGAAATAATTCCCTTTTTGTTAGGCCTTAAATGTGTTTTTGGCATTTTCCCGCTTTTTGTCTTTTTGGTGTTCTTTTTTGTTTGTTTTTGGGTTTTTTGGGTTTTTTTGTGTCTTTTTTTTTTCTTTCTGCTTTTGTTAGAAAACTCAACGTGAGGTGTTTAAACAATACAGTGAAATGTTCTGCACAATCGGTCCAGGGTTTTGGGATGGGATAAAGAACACTGACTATGTGACTCGAGAGTGAATCTTTCTCCCAGCAAGTTGACTGACTGCATGTACCTTAAAATACTTTCTTTAAACATTTGAAATCCACGGGGAAATCCCTTGTGTTGGTATTGACCTGCATAACTCAGCTGGTTTGAGCCTGGTGAAATAAGGAGACTTTGATCGCGATCGACAGTTAACGCTTTGCTTTCGTTGAGTGAAATACAGAATTGAACACGTTCGTTATTCGGCTGAAACAGATTGCTGCGTTTTAAATGGCTTTGAGCAGATAAATGGGCCCGTTGGCTTGAGCCGGACAAAGAACCAGGACGTGTGTCCAATAACGCAGGGCACGAGATGGGGATTTCAAAGAATCCAGCCATTGTGTAGGGAGCCGGAGCAGCCCGAGCGCTGCAGTTCGCTCGGTTTCAGGAACTCTCTTCTACTTGCGTGGTGTTTTTAAGTGCTGTTTGCTGACTGGCGGGCCAGCTTTGAAGGGTCGGAACAATGTAGAGTGATGTGACAGGACTTTTGTTCAAACGGGAGCGCTGCTGGATGCGCGGGACTGTTTTGTCTGTAGGTATTTCATTCATGAGCGTGGCGTACTTCCTTTGAATCCTGGTTTGTGGATTTCGGAGAGGAGTAGAGGCAGAAGTGTGGCCCGTTCACCCCAATGTCTAATTTATAATTTTTTTCTTGGCAAGGGCTCTCTGCCATCATGTCAGTTGCTATGGCTTCCTCTATAAAACAGAAATCTTATGCTAGAAATAGATTTTTGTGTGTTTTAACCCTCACGAGAGATAACATGTTAAAGGGTTCCTGTACAGAATTATGCAATGTTTCTTTTGATTATTGTCAGAAGTATTCATGTGGCTGTTTGCGTGTTCATCTCACAAGTATTTACGTAAAACATTTTTCTTATTTTTTTAAGGAATTGTAATTTGAAGGTGAATCTTGTGTTTCCCCCCTACACCTGCAAGTCAGGTACAGTTGGAGAATTAACAAGCGAGAGGCTGTGTTTTGTGGTTTCCATGTTTTGAGAAGATTCGGCTTGTTAAATTGAACTTTCCACGCTAGCAATTCCTGCGTCTTCAGAAGAGCCACATAGGCAATTTCCAAGTGTGCAGTTTCATTTGCATAATAGGAGCAATTTGTTGCCATCCACAGCTCTTCTGTGGAAGTGCAGCCACTGAAGATTAAAATACCTTGCACACAACGTTTCGCACAACAGAGTTTTCTGAGACTAGTGCGCTCGGAGCGCTGCGTGCTGGGGGTGAGTAGAGATCAGACTGAGGTGTAACCTCTTCCAAGCAGGCAGCGGCTCTGGCACGTGGTGCCCGGAGCGTTACCGGCCAGTGGAGGTGTGCAGCAGCTTTGCTGTGTGGTGTTGCAGAAGCCCTTGAGCTGTCACCTGTATCAACATGCTGTTGGGAAAGCAGTTTCCATCAGCACAGACTTTGTTCCTTAGAAAACTAGCGTTCTTCCTCAGACAGCGAACCCTTTGATGCAGGTACGGTATCTTCCTGTGTGTGGAGTGCCTGGCACTTCTGGTGTTATTGGAACATAGTAGTAAACAGTGAAGTTGTTACATTTTTATCTTGAGATTAATGTAACCATATCTCCTTTGTTTAAACCACTCTTGTGAATGAGCATCTGTTTTACAAAACACGTAGCACGTGTCTTGCAGAATGCACGACTGTTGTTGTAGTTGTGTGGCAGAAATGTTAAACTTCCACAGCTGAGAGGGTAGCTTTGGTTTTAACAGTACTTACACTTTTTCTTTTGGTCTGTTTTAAAAAAAAAAGTCCTCCTAAGATAAATTTATTGCAACAAAGTGTGAAAGGTAGAGGCTTTTTTATTGTCTTTAAAGAGTGATGGGTTTGTATAGATACTAAACGGGTTCTCAAGAACAGAAAGGTGAAAACTATTGTGACCTCAAGCAGCATTAGATAAATACTGGAAATCCTCTTGTTTTATAAAAGTCTGATTTATTAAATGAAAGAAAATGCAGATGTTTACTAAAAGACAAGTAATGGGCAGGAGGCAAGCGTGAGTGGTAGGACATCTTGGGAGGCAGTGAAATAATTTGCGCGGCTACGTAGCACTGCTGAGCCTCTGGACAACTGCGTGGGTGTTTTAAGAGTGGAGGTGCAGTGTGGCTGATGGGGATAGGGACCCTGATTTAGGGAGTGCACCAGGAATGAGGAAATCTCATTGTGATGCCTCATCTTTGAATTGTGGTGTCTTTGCAGAAGTCCTTTGACCTTTTTCTGACCCATCAAAGCCCTAATCTAGGCAGTGATAGCACCTTACGGAAGAAGAGGTGAGCCTGGACAGCTGATGAAAGTACTTAAAGAAAGTGCAAAGTATTTATTGGGGCAGAGAATTGGCTGCAGAGCCAGATGTGACTGGGGAGGTAGCTTAAAACAAAGCATGTTGGGTAGAAGTTGAGGAGCAAAGTCACTGTGGGCAGTGTTCCGGGCACCGCTGGGTGGGACCCCTGGCTGTGGCTAGTTAGAGGAGAATTTCTAGACAGTGCTGCTGTAGCTTTTCTGTTCACTGCCTCCATTCAGACTTGCTAAAAATATTTTTTGCACGGTACATAATGCTCCGAGATTAAGCTTCTGCAGGTTTTGCTACTCACGCTTCCTTCTTAAAACAGGCTTTCAGTCTGAAAAGCAGTTACGACATAGAACTCGCGATATCTTTAGAGAAAGACTGACTGCTACTACCAGCTTGCCTCCCTGGTTTAATCCGGCTGTGCTGGCTGCGCTTGGTTTCCTGCTAAGACTGTAGTTCAGGTAGTGGCAGTTGAAGTAAAAATACCCAGGGGACGTATGTGCAGGAGGAACTCTACTGAGGTACTGCAGTGACCTAGACACACTCTTATCATACTTGAACTATGATACGTTTCTTCTGACTCATGATTATTTCCTTTTGAGCCAGGATATGCTCTCTGACTTCACTGGAAGTTGGATGCATGTTAAAGGTAGAGTTTTGTCACGTCTGAGCCACGTTGCCCTTTTCTGTAAGAAAAGGTGCTTGTTGCAGAGTGGAAACCAGTAGAACTTGCTTTAAAAATGTGGTGGCCTCTGTAAGTTAAAGGGGACTCTCATAATGCACCATATTTAAGTGAACTGGGAGAGAAGGTGTCCTTAAGGATTAGTCTTTGTCCATTCGTTCTACCTGGTTATTTTATCGTATTTGCAGCGTGGCTGAGAAGCACCGTGTGTATTTGGGGATACCTCATGTTAGTCACTGGACAAACGTGTACATAGCAACAGGCGTGCTCTGAAAAGCAAGCCCACGTTTCAAACTCTTCTTTTGTGCATCTGACAGCACTTCTTGTGTATAATAATGGCATTTTCTTTCCCATTCCCCTCTCTCCTTTGCTTGATCCCACAGGGAGGTCATAATTCTGTGATTTTCACCAAACTCTGTTGCAATGCAAGTGAGTGTGATGTGATAAATTCAGCATTATGACGTCACTTCGTGATCATCAACAGAAGACGGGGTATGTGGGAGCAAATCCTTGTGTAAATACAGATCACTGTGATAAATGATAGTCACGGTAAAAGGCCAAAATGAGTGTGAAAGCCTTTCTTGAATGATAATGTCCTGGCAGTAAAGGCTTTCTCTTTCTGTGCCATCACGTGTTCCTACCACTCTTTGCTGCTGCAGAAGCTGCTTTGACACTTTATGTATAAGTGTAATATACACTGTTGTCTTTGTTCACCTGTATATTACTTTTATACACAGAATCTGATAGTCGTCTTTGGAGCTTTAGTGTTAATACACAAACTATAACTATATTGAAGAGTCTTGGGCCATTTTGAATGGGGAATTGAGTATATAATGATGTAAGTTCTCAAATATTAGTATGCCTCAGGCATAAGCACTAAAGAAGTGTTGATACCAATGGTTGCCCTACGTATCCTTGGCTGTCCTTTAAATTCTGTGCAGATACGGTTTGGAATTTTAACACAATTTCAGATAAATCTAAGGGATTGTTTCTGTTGGATTGATTAGTTTCTGAATTTGCTATAACAAAAATATTTGATACTTTCCAGTGTGGAAGATTAAAAGAAAAAAAAAAAGTGCCATCGATATATTTTTAAGTTTTGCTATTTTCCAGTATTGTTACTTCATGGAGGAACAGGAGAGGTTTGAAACCAGAAAAAAAAAAAAAAAAAGTTGTGTTTTTATAAAGCTATGGAATTTATCAGCTAGACATGGGCAAATGAAGTCAATAATTGCCACATTTTCAGACTGATTAATTCTCAGGTTGATGCTGTTCCATCAGCCACCTTTCACCAGTCAGTAGAGAGATCAACCTGTGTAGTATAGCAGGGGGATGGTGCATTCAAAAATACTGCCTAGTGATCTCTTAACAAAGATGGATTAGTTCCAGGGGTGGAATTCTGGTCGGGGTCTTAAGATGAATGGGTTCAACAGCATATCCAGGAAAACAGGTGGAGAAACTACTTAAGTTTTCCCCACAGGGTGGGCACAAGAGTTCATTAATTCCTCATTCTTACTCTGGCATTGGGTCACACAGAATATTTTGTAGTTGTGCAGTATTTAGCAAACTTCTTGTTAAGGGCAGCATCAGTAAATTGTCAGTTGAAACTGAACGAGAAGAATAGTTCCTGATCAGCAGGTTGGGATGATGTCTTTGCACAGAAGATAAAAAGTGAGTGTTCAGAGTAGATGTGGTTTAGGTGTTTTTCTTTCTTTGGTTGGTTTGGTTTTCATTTTGAAATGGAAAGGCAGTAAATATTTCAGATAATATTCAAAGCTTTATTCTCAGTAAACATCTTAAATCCTCAAGTTATTTTACCCCATTGATCTCAGATGTCTGAAAGTCACAACGTTTCTTTGTTAACAAATTTGTGTTTGTGCTGCCAATGACTTTATTAAGTTTTAGGGGAGGTTGTCTTCTTTTGTCTTATTAATACTGTTATGGTCTTAAATCTTCAGTACTGTAAATGCTTACACGTGTAAAATACTTGAATAATAGCAGTGTGATGTTGGGTTTTCTTTTTAGCCATAAGTGTTTGCAGGACCGGGATGTTGGTGTACTTCCATCACAAGATACCCTTACTCCCATTGTTATCTGAATTACTGTGTATTGCATTCAGTAAAGAAAAAAAAAATCCCTATAGCTGAGGGTTATCAAAACGTAAAGTGGTACTTAACAAGCTCAAGAGAATTAAAATGTCAGGGCTAATTTTAATACTAGAAGGAAAAAGTTACTAATATAGGTTTCCTCCTGTGTTCTACAGTCTGTCCAGTGAAGATGCTGTGTGAGGCTGCTTTGAGATGCTAACCAGGTATCTTGAACTTTTGGTTTTCCAGTGCAGCATCTCTAAGTAATATTTTGCTTTAGGAAAAGACTAAAATCTCAATTTATTTTTTTTTTTTTTAATAAAAACATTTACCCACCTCTCCCCACACCCAAAACAAAACTCCAGCTGGTTTTATTTCCATAATTTCAAAGGTTTTCCTAACTAGAAATAAGTTCAGCTTGTCCTGTCTCCTTAAAAAAAAAAAAAATTATATCATGATCATCTCTTCACAATTAAATATGCTCTCATTATTGACATACCCTCATCTCCACTGTCATTTTTATCACATCTAGCAGCAGAACTCCAAATTAGCGTAAAATTGGGTTTTGACATACTTTTGCCATCTAGCATACCCAAATGGCTGGGTCTAAACACGCTGAGGAAAAACTGCTCTGGGAAGAGCAGTGGGAAAGAAAGGAATCTGAAATAGTTTTGTACTTTTAATTAAAATATCCTTATGGACAGATCCAAAGTGTAGCCAATCATATACATAGCTTATTTATTTATTTATTTTGTTTTAAGCAGGGAAATGTTTCCTCTAAAGGGAAAACAAGTAAGATTTGCTTTAGTAGCTAATACAGATACTCAGGAGGATGTTTGTGGCATTTGTACAATGTGGCTGCTTATGATTCTGGAATCCCTTTCTAAAAATGGATCTATCATATATTTATATGCATATATATGTATACACACACATATATTTGGAGTCACATCCAGCTTTTCCCATCCTGCAATGAACATTTTGTTTTTTCTTAGTCTATAACTGGATCCCAAATCTATTATTTAACTGTGTATTTTAAAAAGAAAGAGGCTTGAGATCTCATGCCAAATTAATTTCAGATGTTCCTGAATATTTAATAGAATTGGTCTGTTGTTGTTAACTTTTAATCGATCCATTTGCAGAGCTATGTTCCAAACCCAGGAACCAGCAGTGGTAATCTGTGACCTGAAAACTGATCACAGAAACGTGATGAAATTTTTCTGGCATCGTGGACCTTCTTTTTAGTATTCTGATGTAAAGAGCTCAAGGAATTCATCCCTTAACTAAGTGTTCAGCATCCTTTCCCTCTCCGCACTCTGTGACTGCGTGACCCCTAACGTAGCAACGCCCTCCAGCCAGATTTCCTTCACAATTTGTCAATGTCACAACTTCATGGCTGGCTGGCAGGGGGTCTGCACAGAGTGCTGTAGGTTATGCTTTACCCCTCTCCCATAGCCTTAGCCTTGCCTTTCCAAGAGAGCTAGGCTCTCCACAGTCTGAATTCTGCATCACAGCACATATTGCTACCAATAAGGCTGTTGGTTCTAAGGCTGGAATGTCAGGAGCTGTCTGACAGGCGTGTTGAGTGAACGTTAAATTGCCAGCAGCAAATTTCTTCCCAAAACCAAACCTCAGATGGTCAAAATGCATTTAGTTTTCCAATACCATTAAACAGCTTCATGACAATCAAAACACACCGGTCTGTCTAAAACCTCTTCTGCTCTCTAGAAACTTAAGTGAAAATTGTAGGCATTCAATCTGCATTTTCAATAGCTGTTCTTCTTAACTGTATCTTTAATCCAGATCTTATTACTGCTACTGCAGTTACTCACCTAGTCAAGTAACAGCCCTGAGAAATCTGGAGGTTAGCAGTGCTCTAACGACTCTTTGAAATGCAAAGAACAATTTGCACAATGCAGTACTAAAGACGATGTAATAGAGATCATCCTACTTAATAGCCTATTTAAATCCTTGACAACTTACAATAGTAGATCTCTTTCTTTTGAATCTGAAGTTTAACTTTAACTTCTCCTGCATTGTAATTTTATAGGGAGAAGAAGTGGGTGACAGTTGGCGACACATCCCTAAGGATTTACAAATGGGTACCAGTAACAGAGCCTAAAGTCGATGATGTAAGTATCCTGCAGATGTCTTGCCTTTTTTTTTTTTCCCAAGATGTAGATACTGGGTTTAGGCAGAGTCGAAAGAAATACGCTCTCTATTCTCTGAGCCTTTAAGCTATGACTGGTGTGGGTCTTGCAAGCGTTTGGATAGAAGAGCTCTAGGGAAAATGCTGATCTCTACAGAAAGCAATGGTGATGGTTCAGTGGGTAGCAGTCTTCCTGGAGTCAGCTTGGATCAATTCACAGATTAACTATTAAACATTCAGCTTGAAACTGATTTTTGAAACCTTTCTCTAACATAATAATTGGGAAAGCTAAGACATCAGTTCCTTTTTCCCCCTCTTTCTGCCTGATGCTTTAAAGGCATGTAGCTGTTTTGAACTGTGCCGAGTGTGCATCGCTGGTGTTTTGCTCAAAAATAGGTGCACATCGCTGAAATAGGGGTAGAATAATCCTGTGGAACTGAGATCACTCATATTAAGATGTCCAGCCCAAGCCTGACATGCTTCTATTGTGATGTGTTTTCTCTTGATAAATGTTTTGTGTGTGTATTGTGGTTATGTTCTTTGTGCACTGCTCTTGTGCCATGACACAGTCATGTGGCATAAAAATAAGTGTAAAAATCAAAGTGTCAACTTACAAATTGGTTTGCATATTGAATGTTGCTCTCATTTTATAAATTTAAATATTGTTATAGAGAGAAAACTAATACATAGTACCACAGTAAATTAATAATACAATAGAATATATATCTCCTAAGTTCGGTACTCCTTCCTTGGGCTGTCATGTGCCCTTACTTTATCTAAAATATGAGATAAAACCTATCTGGAAGAAAGCTCTGTGTGAATAAATGTGTAAAATGAGGGGTTTTCAGACAAGACAGTGTCATAATCTTGCCTTACTCCAAGTCCAAATTCAAGACCTATTTTTGATTAGAGTTGTTTGAGTGTTTCTTTTTGTACCTTTGGTCGTACCCCAGATTTCTGTGACTATCAAGAGTTGTGGTAAGCCTATTTTATCTCTGAAGTAACTCCTTGTGAATTGGGAAACCTTTCCTGGTTTCTTTACAGAAACTTGTTCATTCTGTATGACTGTCAAATGTTTGGTCTAAATTTTATTATTTCTAATACATAGGGAGAAAAAGCTGTGTTACCTGTCAGGCAGAGATAGATATTTAGGATATTTAGGCTCAACTGTTTTTGCACAGTTGAGGTGTGCCTGCATGGGTGGGTATTGTGGAACTCTGACATAGAATCTCTAGTGACTTTCTGGATTAATTTTCAAGGTGACTGGTACCTGTAGTCAGATCCTCTGTTAAAAAGAATGGGTTTATGTAACAGTGTCTACGTGCAGAGAGTTTAATTGTATTTTTTGAGCCATCCTCTTTAGGTTTAGGCTCCAGATTTGCTGAAATTGGGACACTTGTTCAAGACCAGCTACTTTAGCATCCTACAGTCACGTTCTGTTCATTACAAGTAGAGGCCATTGTGCAGCTGCAGTTGTTGCAGGCTTGATGTCTTAAGGTTTCTACCTTCTTGCTCTGGAAGTTCTCACAATTAAAAGTAGTGCATATATTTTAAAAATAAGTATCAGGTAGGGGTCATCTTGGCTATTGAATTTTGCTGTGGATGTCCTTTGACATCTGGTTTCATCCACGTGTGAAGGAGCAGACAGTGTACTTGATTTTTTTTTTTTTTTACTAGGAGGATGAGATCTTTTTTTACTGCTTCATGTTTCAATAGTGAACACTGATTAGATTAGTTGTCCGTCCCCCCCGCCTTCGCATGTTGTTCCTAAGACACTTTTGACATTTCTTTGAACTAGAATTAGTGAGGCTCTTTCCTCCTACTGGTTTCAGAAGGCTGTTGTAGAACCTCATCACTTTGATGGTTAAACCTTTTCGAAAAAACAACTGTTCAGCTTAAGTTGCTCGCAGTCATTTTTCAATGTTTCACTTGGGGCAAAAGTGCCCTTTTTACCTTTAAAAAACCAAACCCGAGAGAAACTGTGTGTCCCCCCCCCCCCAACTTGTTTTGCAAAGGTAAAGTGGTGTATGTGCTTTCACCTCTATTTAGCATATTAGGGAATAAAATATGACTTTGTTGAAGTAAAAATACAATTTAAAAATAGGCCTAATAATCAATTTAAATTAGGGGGAAGAGTCCTTCCAAATATCACCTGTTGAATTTCTTCTGCAGTCTTAGACAATATTGGTTTTAGTTCCTTCCCTCGTTGGAGGACACTTATCTGGATGGATGGGTTGAGGAGTGCTCTTCCTAGAGTCAGGCTTTTAATTGTCTTCTCAGCAGGCACGCAGGATCCTCCAAAAGCAGTGCAGCTGGCTCTTTCTCCTGTGAGACCGATTACGTCACCTCTTAATTGAAAATGCTGCATCCCTTAGCAGACGCAGATTTTCCACGTGACGGGTGCCACGGTCTCTTCCTTTGTTTTAATGCTCGCAGTCCGGACTGTCGTTTGGTCATGAGCCTGTTGTGACCTTGTGTTCATACAGCACTGTCTTCCTTAAGCTCTTTGTTTTAGGCCAATCTGGTTTTTAATCCATCTTCTAGTTTTGATGAAGAAACAACATTAGTTGTAGAGCAGGAGGAGGTCTTTGTAGTATTGGTCATGGAGAAGGAGGGGAAAAACTGTCTCTCTGGTGTTGAAACTCTAGATCTGTTACCGTTCCTGTTGTGCGTGCACCCAGATTATCTAGGTGTATTCTACAAGCTTTTCTTTTGTGGAGTCTCCTTCTCTAGAGACTTCAAGTCCCACCTGGCTCTGTTCCTGTGTGGGCTGCCCTGGGTGATCCTGGGCTGGTAGGGGGGTTGGGCTGGATGATCTCCAGAGGTCCCTACCATTCTGTGATACGGAAGGGAGAATGGATTGGGTTTTGTAGAGGTCTGTTCACATGCATAGACCACACAGTGTGCAGAGTGACAAGCTCAGAAATGGGGTAATTTAATGAATCTTGGCCCTTCCTCTGATCAGCGATATTCTTCCCTTTTCTCAGTGCAGCAGAGATTCCTTTGACCTTGTTTTTGTAGCTCTTTGGGCTGAGCAGAGAGTGAGGAGCCAGCACTTCCCAAGTTCTCTGACGCAGTTTCAGGAAGACATTTAATCATTGTGCCTCAGGTTCCCCGTTTGTAGAATAAGGGCTATTCTAGGGAACTTCTCTTCTACTTAGAAAAATTGTGCAGTTGTTTGAAGATGAAAAACATGTTTGAGTGCTAATTGTTATTAGAATTTGAGGATAAAAACGTATATATCCTAGTGGTTTCTGTCATAAAGAACACAGTTAGAAAACCAGCCCTGCAGCTATTTAGGTTAATGCATAATTGATAATATTGCATTATTTACAATAATATTACATTGGCTTTATTTGTCACTTGAAATTAAGAGAGTTGTTTACTGAAGTAATGAGTGGCGAGGGTTTTGTATCGCACCACAGATCTCTCTTCATGGTGCTAGTCTCATTTGTTTGTGGTACCTTTTGTTTTTCAGAAAAATAAGAATAAGAAAAAAGGCAAGGATGAAAAATGTGGCTCTGAAGTGACCACTCCAGAGAACAGCTCCTCTCCAGGGATGATGGACATGCATGGTGAGTGGGAGAAGATCAGCCCCAAGTACCCGATTACGCTGCTGTGAAAGTATCAGCCAACAGTGTCACATTCTCCATTGCTCAGATGTACGACTGAGTTGAAAGTGAAAGCAGCATCAAATACCTTGGACTTCTCTTCTGTGGATGCAGTAACAATTATTTAAATGGTGTTTTTATTTACGCTGGAAGTTGCATCCTACTGCTGTTTGTAAAACATTAGATACTTGAACCCCTGTTGTTGGTTTTCACAGGAATAGAGTATTTCCTGCAGAGACATGATCTGTGCTGCAGGAAGTTACTGTCATCCAGGTTTTTGGAGGCTGGAGAATATGCTGGACATTTATCGCTTAGAAAATACTGATATTGGGACTGGATGTTACATTTGACCTTGTTGAGCTTTTATTGCAGTTTTGGGGGATTTTTATTTTCTTTTCACCTTTGGGACACACTTCAAAAACCACCTGCTTATCTGAACATGATAGTGATGGGTATTTGTAAATCTGCAGCGTGAACGCTTAATTAGCCCTGGGTTATATGAACTATAAAATGAGACTGTCACTTCAGTTGATCTTTTTTCCTCATACTACCCAATTCTGGGTTCTTTTGGAAGAGATTGGAGTAAAACACTCATGGTTTTATTGTATAATAATATCAGATAGAACTCCTTTTTTGCAGTTTTCTGATTTTTAGTGACTGCTACAAAACTTGTGCGTTACAGCATAGGCTGCAGGAGCCTGTGCTCTTCTACACTTGTGGTGGTGTAGGAAAAAAGTTAGATGTTAATCTGAATGCCTGAGTTTGATCCCAGACAAGATTATATCATGTGTTAGCAGGGAATAATACAGGAAAAATAAGATGTGCGTTTTATCTTTTCAAATTAGACTTTCTTGGTCTCTTTTGCTAACAGATGACAATAGCAACCAGAGTTCAATAGCTGATGCTTCTCCAATAAAACAAGAGAACAGTAGTAATTCAAGTCCAGCACCAGAGCAGAACTTGGCAACACAAGCAGACGGCACTGAAGTCAAGTCTGACGAAACTCAGACAGAAACAAAGGAGCAGCCTGGTTCAGAAGGTAAGCTGAAAATACCACCTTCAAAGCCAAACACAAAACATTGCCCTTTAGTGTATAATTTATTTGCTTATCTATTTTAAGAACTAAATACAAACAATTTGAAGGAAATGGTTTCTAAATTTCTCAGCATTTATGTGAAAATGGGCCATAATCTCTCTGGCCTACTGGTTGGTGATCCTTCCATACAGCTGCAAAGGTCAGATTGACCTTCAGGGTCTTTTCAGAGAGGGAACAAACAAAATAACTTGGTTTATCATTGTCGTAATCTCAGCCTTGAGAGAAGAAATAATTTAAAGTGGTTTTTGAAATGGCTGCTACCATACAATCACACAAACCCTGGAAAGTTACTTTTATAGATCTGTGAATGCTTGTTACCTTGTGTGAAAGTAAAATAGAGGTGAGATACTTGGATTTTTTTGTGTGTGTGTGTGTAAACTTTAATGTAACTTTTCTTTTTTCTTAATCCTGCTAGTTATTTATTCACAAGTTAGCTCTGAATTTTGCCCTTATTTTCTAAACGTGTTACAATACTGTACTGCAGTTAAAAATGCACGTGAGTTAAGAGATTGTTCTGATCCTCACTCTTCAAATGGTATTTTGGGTAATTGAAACATGCTCTGTATTTATATTCTTGGGAAGATAACTTTCTTCATCCTGTTATAACAGATAAAAGATGTCCTTAACACCATTCTAATGATTTGGTTGCAGAATTCTTCCCATAGCAATGCAATTAAATTATGCCCTCCTGATTTAGTTCTTCGCTCAGTGGATCCACTGACCAATTTAAATTTAGAGCCTTTATCTTGGTAATACCAGACTGGTTAAGTACATTAAATGTCATTGCTAATTGGGGTTAAAACTTGACAACTGAATTGTCACCAAATTGAAATAAATCAGAACGTTGTATCCATCAAAGAAAATCTCAACTGGCATATTTGGTTACGGGACACAGGAAGGATTTACTCCTGGGTCTAATGCTGTTTGAACCTGCTTGTGTGGAGCTGTTACATAGCATATGTGCTCCCCAGGCTAAATTTAGGTTCAGGGAAAATCATACCAAATTCTCTGGAGTAGTTCCAGAACCAGTTACTGTAAAATGAAAGGGAGAAGTCATGGCAAAAAATACCCATTATGAATATGTTTCTTTTCTATTTGTTATATGTCCTGTAATAATAATAATTAAAAAAAATATTTATCTACTGAAGTGTTACGATCAAGCCTCTGGAATTGGGACACTATTCAACAGGGTAGGGTTAATGACCTTGTACATCTCTCTCATGTTACTGCACTGAAGTCAGAGAGGTTCCTTAAAACTAGGGGACAGTTTGAGTGGGTCAGAAATGCCAAATGTGGACTTCTCAAAGAAAACAGGTGCATTCAAAGCATTTTGCTGTGTACAGAAGTCACTGCAGGCATGGGAATGGCTTGGGGCTTGGCAGTTTAGAATATGGATCCCCTTGCCCAAAGGTCAGCAGCAATATGAGTGGCAGCTGTCAGTGGCAACTGGGGGAAGACCACAGCAACCATGAGCTGGCCATTGTAGAAATTGCTCTAGGTGTGGTTTTTGTCAGGGGAGAGATGGACACATCACAGAGTGCCCCTTGCCTCAGGTTGCAACATGTGCTGAGACATACACCACCGAAATTCAGATTCCTTCTGCCTCTTGGGACTTGTTAATCGGTACGAATGTCCTTTTCTGGGAGGACCCAGAGAGGAAGATGATTCTTTCTGAGTTTGAATATGATCTTTGTGACAGCTCATCATTGGTGTCACTTTATTTTGAATTCAGAGAAACTTTCAGAAACAATTGTGATGCTTTTTATACAGTACACCACAAAAATGCCCATGACTCGCCGCTTTTGTCATCTTCATTAACCAGAGTTGCTGAAAAAAAGCTTTTCATCTTGCATTCCTCTTCACCTAGAATAAATTTCTGTTTCTGGGGTCAGGGACCTGTGGTGACATCACTCCATAAAACTTGTCTCCTTGCATGCTTCTGAGAATTTATGCAAGTCTAAAAGGATTTTTAAATGAGGTGAAGGAAGTAAATGGTTCCAGTCCTTGCACTGATCTTGATGTGGGTACTGAAGGAAATATAATTGACCTCTTAGAATCAAAGGGGTGTGGTTTTGGGTGGTGGTGTGTGGTTGGTTTTTCGTTGAGTCACTGTTTCTGGAAATACTGTATTAAACTTCCAGGGATCTTTAACCCATAAAAAACATTTTAAGTGCTCCTGTTCCCTCTCAGAGTGAACAGATGCATTAGCCCTAAGTCTTATTTAAGTCTTGCATTGAGAGAGAGAAGGGTTTAATAAAAAACAACCAAACAAATGAATTAAAAAAAAGGAAAAAAACTGGAAGCAGGTAAGAGCTATAACAAGCTGGGAGACTTCTCCACAAGGATGCACCAGAATTAAAAATTCCACAACCTTAATGGTTCAGCAAGCTAGGTAGCTGAAGTTCTAAACTTTGTCTTCAAAGTAGTATAAAGCAAAAAAAAAAAGAAAGGAGATATTAAATATATGGAATATATGTCTGAATTTCAATGCAGATAACTTTATTCTCCCTCCTTAGCTACACAGTTTTACCTCCATTCGTTATCACAATTCGGCTCTTTTTGTAGCTGCCTCTTACTTCTGGTTTGAAGCAAGTTGCCTTGCCCTTTATGTAGGAACTCGTTTGGTAACAGCGGTGACGTGGTTCTGTGGTAGAGGGTGTGTGGGAGCTCAGCTCCCTCTAGGGTTTGATTCCAGGAATTGTGTCCTGCTGACAGTGGGAAGGTGAAGGGCTTCCAGTGGTTGTGGTCTGGGAGCTTCACGGAATCATAGAAAACATTCTAGGGGTCGGAAGGGACCTCTAGAGATTCATTATGTTCACACAGTTGTTCTCTGTGTTTATCATTAATGGCTGCACAGGGTTGAAATTGATGTGTTTGGGATGCTGTTGATGAGAAGACAGCCTAAAAGCTCCTGCTGAATGCTTTCATCTGTTTGTTTAAAATGATTTCTTGGTGTTTCAGATACCTCTGATGAACAGAATTCACAGTCTTCGATGGAAAATTCCATGAATAGTTCAGAGAAAGCAGAAATTCAGTCCTCTGGAGAAAATGATATAATTACAGAGGCATCTAAAAACTCTCAGGTAACTTTAAGCACAAAAGCCCAATTACTTTGAATTTGGAAAAGAGTATTTTTACCAAAAAGCAAATGTAAGGAGGCCAGTTGTGCATCTAGGCTCATTTCCAAGGCAATGACAGTAAAGCAGTAATATACATATATCTGATTTGTTGGGCTTCTTGCATTCCACATAATTTGAACAGTGGCACTAGATTGGTCTGATTGGCTTTTCAGTTTCCTAAACCAGTCTGTGTTAGTTTTGTAAGGGAATATTAAAATTTCATACTAATAAATTGCTTGGCCCTTACCTACTGGACAGGCCCCTTTTGAGGACCAAAAGTAAAATACCTTCTGTAAAAGTGAGTGCATGTAAGCAGTTAGGAAAGTTATTTTTTTGTAGAGCCAGTGGATGAGACATTTGGATGTTTACTCATTGGTACAGTAAAAATTTCTGTGTGGTTGGGTGGGAGGAAAAAATGATCCTTGTGTTTGTTCCCCTCACAGGCAGAGCACTGCTCAGTCTGTTGCTTTTCCTTGTGGGTGGTTGGTTTGTTTCGGTGCACACCTTGTGCTTTCCAGACCTTGAGTGTTCTGTCCTGGAGAGATTGCTGTGGCTACAGCAGGAGAAAATTCATGTGTGCTCGAGTGTGGAGCTGAGGGAAGTCTGGGTTTAACTAGGTATCAAGGCCGTTGCTTGGAATATTCCCTGTGGTTTTTAAGTTGGAACTGGAATTTTTCTCTTTTTAGACAACAAGTGTAAAAATGTTAAGATGTAAATAGAGGGAGTGATTCCAGGAAGCAAATACACTTGATCGTGTCATTCTCGCATCCAGAGATGCTCTGTATTTTACAAGTGACACACCAGGAATATATGTTCATGCTTTTTGTTTGATGTTTATGGTGCCTGAAATTCAGTGCAATGATAACGTGGTTGTTTTTTCTTTTCCCCCCTCATTAAGGACTCTGAAGGAGTGCCACCTTCTAAAAAGATGAAAGTAGAGGCTTCCCAACAAAATGTTGAAGAGATTTAGACTATAGATTTTTCTGGTCAGTTTTTCTGTAAGGTACATCAGTGGGCTTAATTATAGAACAACCTTACTTAAGCATCTTCTCTTGGATGAGGACAGAACTCCTAACTTTTCAAGTTACCAAGCAAAAATCCAAGAAAGCCTAACAAAGGTTTAACTTCTCAGACACTGAAAACGTTTTCCTGTGAAACAAACATTGAGAACTTTTAAGTTACTGTCTCTGAAATGGTTGGAGTAAACAACTCAGGAGGGGTCTACGCACTGTTTCTAAAGTCAAAATTACAATTATGTTGCTGCTGTATTTTTTTTTTTATTATTTTTTTTTTTTTCATTTCTCTATTTAACATTGTAAGATATTTAAGGATGGTACAGGTCAGGTATTAGCTTTCATGTGAAGTTCATTGTTCTGGCGTGATGTCTGCTTTTGTTTTGTGCCTTGTGTTCTGAAAACAGTGCTAACTTTTAAAAGTTGTTTTGCAACTGTCTCCTTTGCAAAGTGGCCTATGTTTGTATAATGCCATGTAGTACGGCTTTTTCTTTCTTTTTTTTTTCTTTTTCATTTGGGTTTTTTATTTTGTTTTTAATTTTTAAATCCCTGGTGCTTAAATTTTTAACAAATACAGATCAGGAAGCCATTTTCACTCTTGGAGTCCAAGGAGAAAAAGGAGCTTGATATTTTATTTTAGCAGCTATAGTGGAGATCTTTTATTGAATGCATGGCATTCGCAACTGTAAATTTGGTCTTCTAAATACTTAACTTCATCAGAAGTTAACATGATCTGTTTACCATTTATAGTCCAGATCTGAATATATATGCTATAACACAGCAGTTAAAATACTGACGTATTAGGTCCACATCTCTGTACTGGGTACAACTTGCTTTACAGAAAAGTTCCACTCTGTACATAAATAGGATCAAAGGGATTGATGCACAGTGAATTTATTTTCAACTGGTCTTTTTTGATATCATGTTTTCACTGAACTGGATTTCACTGTACTGTTTCTTTATAAGATGTTTACTTCTGTGTTCCAGGTTAATACTGTATTTGGGGTTTCTTTCTTTCTTTCTTTTTAATTATTTTAAATTTCAGCAAGTCTTGTAAATAGGCCTTGTTGTTTCCATAGTCCCTACATGGTTGTTAGAACCGTTCTTTCTTTTCCAATCACGTCAAAGCGTGCGTATGCTAAACTTGATGGAAAGGCACGATGGATGTGCAACTCCCTTCAAATTCTTGGCATGTAGGAATGCAGAACCATCTGCTTCGGGTCACAGGGGCCTGATCCTACAGTGGGCTTTGTACTTCCAGGGTAAGCTGCCAGTTGTAAGCGGTGGGAACCGCTCGTTTGTCGCTTCAGTACACGCACGTCCGTCCGTACGGATTGCTGGATGGGGCCCTTAGTCTGTCTTCACTCTGTGTAGGAGATGGAACTTGTAATTTAAACTACGATCTCACTGCTATGAAAATGGTTGCATATAGTTTGTAAGCTAAGAACTGTAAATAATTTTTTAAATGAAAAAAATGAAAAAAGAAAAAAAAAAAAAGAAAAAAAATCGCTTCCAGTTGATACATTTTCATAATTAGCTCTTCATTAAGCTTATTTATTTCTGAATTCTCCAATAGTGAAAATGGCTTGCACTTAGACTACTGCATTGCGTTCACAATTACCACTTTATTATGAAAAACAAGGGGGGAGAGGGAGGGAGGGAACA